>JAXCGZ010013261.1:115000-180000 GCA_037179515.1 Halocaridina rubra | reverse complement strand
GACTTGCTATTCACTTCACCTCTGCTACTAACATGCTGTCAACATAATCATTAACTTGTTAGCGCTCACTTGTCCACACGGTGTAGCTATCGTGTAATCTAACATGCTGCAAACCGTATTGCCAGCATATGTTCGAGGGCACGTGTGGACGCACCCTAAGGGCACGTGTGGATGCACCTTAAGGGCACGTGTGGATAGCGGTGAGGAGAACAGCAAGTCCACATGTGGCAGGTCAGTGGCCAGCATAATGTCAGCTACTGAGGACGACATACTGGCAGCTGCAGCGGCACTAATATTGTGTGATAGAGGAAAGAAGAGAAAGCGTCGAAGGAGATTCTGGATGAGTCCATGGCTAAGGCAGAGAAAGTGTACAGAAGAATAGTATTATGAGCACTATGAGACTCGATGACATTGGACTGTGTGCAGGCCATCGGACCACCGGAACCTTTCACACCTTCATGCGGGTTTCATCAACAGATTTTGAGGTGCTGATACAGATGGTTGGACCTCACGTCTGTAAATTGGACACAGGAAAGAGGAAGGCTATAATTGCTGCAAACCGTCTGGGTGTCACATTACGATATCTGGGGACAGCAGATTCGCATACAAGTCTGGGTTGTCTGTTCACCATATCGAAGCAATTATCAGTGAGATAGTGCCAGAGGAGTGCTGCGCACTCATCAGTGAACTCGGGCAAAATGTGAAGGAAGGCCCAATGTATAGGTTTGCCACGTACACATGACTAACGTCCATCCACATCACACAACATGAAATAAATGTGATATCAGCAGAGTGCATGGTAGGCTATAGTAATGAACGATACTAATTTTTTTTTTTTTTATCTATTCTGTGGATTAGTTTTGCGGTTTATAGCTAATTAGACAACACTACCACTGGAACCCTGTGTGAATAATCAAAACACATCATACTACTAGCCTTCTTTATTGTTGCTCTTTGTACAGAGGATGGTGAGGCCTCCATTTTTCTACTATAAGTCAGTAATATGACGGCCATGGTTGGACTGGCAATCATATAGTGGTACAGAACCGTCATTTGGAGCAATTGATGTGCATGTGGAGGGTGTGTTAAAATAGTAGGGATTGTGTTCTTCTGGGTTATTATAGTGACCTATCTCAGCATAATGCAGTATGTTATGTATCTTATGTTGTACTGTAGAGCATGCGTGTTGTGTTTTTTAGTCTCCATAATTTGTATTCTATGTATTCTGCAAATGTTTGGTAGTCATCCCTCTCAGTAAACCTGTTTTGTAAGGTTTTCATAGCATTGTATGCTTCTTGTACCATATTGTCATCATTGTATTTCCTCTTCTGGCATTTGCGAATGCCTGAAGCGCCAGGACTTGGCTTCGTCACAACATTGGCAGACCCTTGTGGTGTATCAGCATCGCCAGACTGCCCACTGGCTGTCGTAATATGGGCCTCAACGCACATATTGGCACTGTCAGTTGTTAGCGGACGAATGCCCATCCTCTGTGGGTAATAAATACAGCTATTGGATTCCGTGATATATGGGGGAATGCAGTAAAACTCTACATAAATTGGATGAACATTTCTGTTAATATGCATCACATACATACATATCGATGAAGCAAAGAGCCACCACTATTCACACTAGTACACAGTTATAATGTAACATTTGACTATACCACTACGCAATGCTTACATGTGATGTCAATACATGATACATACAATGTAATCGGGAAGTTAGGAAAGGAATATCAGTTGGCAGCATGTGCAGAGGAGCGCATGCACACACACACACACACACACACACATATATATATATATATATATATATATATATATATATATATATATATATATATATATATATATATATATATATATATATATATATATATATATATATATATATATATATATATATATATATATATATATATATATATATATATATATATATATATATATATATATATATATATATATATATATATATATATATATATATATATATATATATATATATATATATATATATATATATATATATATATATATATATATATATATATATATATATATATATATTATATATAATATATATATATATATATATATATATATATATATATATATATATATATATATATATATATATATATATATATATATATATATATATATATATATATATATATATATATACATAGTATGTACCCACTTTATATGTCCTCATACAAGTCATGTGAAACACCATTCATTAATATGTATATTATCGTGTTTCAGATGCCAACAACGGTGAACTAGTGGATGGATGAAGCACATAACTTTGAATGCATATGGAATTTTGATCACTATGTTGGTGGGTTGGACAGCAAGCACATCACTGTGCAGGTGCCATCCAACACTGGTACTGATTATTATAACTACAAAGGTTTTTTTGTATCCATCTTTTTGCCATTGTCGATACTATCTATAATTTCAAGTACGTGAATGTTGGCAGTCAAGGCCAATTATCAGATGAGGGTGTGTTGGGACATACGACCTTCTGGGAATCACTTAGCAACTGGACATTGAACCTACCACACCCACGCCTGCTTCCTGGCAGTCAGATGCATGTCCCATACGTATTTGTAGGCGATGCTGCCTTCCCATTATCTGTTAATATTATGAACCCGTACTCTAGTGAGCATGTGAAGGGGTCTCCCAAGAGAATATACAACAATCGCTTAAGTAGAGCGAGACGGGTAGTGGAGAATGTGTTCGAGATTATTTCTTCTGTGTACCGGGTACTGCAAAAACCAATGCTTGTAAACATAAACACAGCCAAACAGGTGACACTTGCATGTGTTCATTTGCACAATTTACATACAACAAAGTAACACATCATGTGGAACATACACTCCTCCTGGCACCTTTGATCAAGAAGACATGGATACTGACACTACTCTCCCTAAAGCATGGAGGCGTGAACTCCCACCAGCATCATCCATTCTACCACTACACAGTTGTCCCAACAACAGTACAGTCGAGGCACAGGACATTCTCACAGATATCACAGTCGTGTGCACTGGCAATACCATCGCTCTTAGATAGCCTTCCTGGCTATCAATATATATTACGTAACACGAGAGACACCAATAACATACCACACCTCTCAATAAGAACATTAAGTATACTGTTGGTCATAATATCTTGTGTGTTGTATAATAATGTGTAACAACCAATAAAACTATGTATATATATGTGCATGTTATCCTATAATATTGTGTTCACATATATATATATATATATATATATATATATATATATATATATATATATATATATATATATATATATATATATATATATATATATATATATATATATATATATATATATATATATATATATATATATATATATATATATATATATATATATATATATATATATATATATATATATATATATATATATCTATGGGTAGACTGTAAACACAAATTGAGCAAGTTTGAGTACCCAAGGGAAGCGTCATAGACTTGTGATAAGGAGTTGCTGCAACACCTGTTTCATTTGTTTGGTTTCCTTTCCTGTTTCCATTTGTGTCTCACACACTCAGAGAGCAATCCAGCTAGCTCTTGCACACATTTCCTCATGCTATCATCACTACACGAAACAAGCACAATACCTCTCTTTTCAATACAATAATATTTATTATTTGCTTTTATTTAAAAATATAATAATATAATTTTCCTTTATATAATCTAATCTAACATTATTGTTCACTGGTTATCTTGTTTTAATTATTATGGTCTGCCCTGTCACTCTTTTGATCTAAAGGAGACACTTGTTACAGGCAGCTTTGCCTTCTGTCTCATTCTTTCACATAGAAAACAAAATATACAGTATATATATATATATATATATATATATATATATATATATATATATATATATATATATATATATATATATATATATATATATATATATATATATATATATACCTAATACATACCTGTAACCCAGCTTCAACACGACGTCTTGTATACATCTACAGCTCCATCATCTGATTTGCGATCCTGTATCTTCTTCAGCTCCCTGCAAAACTGGGCAAGCATGGTCCTCATTTTCCTTTCCTCTTCTGCTCTGTCTACCCCCTGTGATGCTCATATATCCGTCCATGCTTTGCCTTTTTTATCTTGTTTTCATAAATGGTGCACGTTGCATCCCGTAATGCGAGGTGTGACCGATATCAATCGATGACAAGTGTTGCTTGGTCCCTCGTCCACTCCAATCGCACTTCTCTCCACCACACACAATAAATTTTTTATGTACAGGTAACATGTTAGCTACTACGTAGCCTCATCCACACCACTGCTGCCAGTTAGGGGTACCATCCTCTTGTGGACACTACCTTTAACAAGCTTGTTATCAGCTAATTAGTAAGTTTGCTAAGTACTTGTTGCCAGCAAATGTTCGAGGGTACGTGTGGATGCCTTAAGAACATACTTCTCAAGTACAGACACTCACCACCTTACGAACGAGTTAGGTTCCAGAAGTCCATTCATGTGTGGAATTGCTTGTAAGTTGTGTTTAGGTGAAAAAAAAAAGTACTGTACAGTACATGGGCAGTACTGTACAGTATTTAGGCTAATGACACTTAGCTACTACATAGTTGGTTTCAGTTTTACGTCACGAACTCCCTTTTCTACTAAGGGCTAGGACGACTGCCTTCTTGCAAAGGACTTGTTTTGGCAGATGTAATCGTTACCCTGAGTGTATGCCCTTACTAACATCAGTCCGTGACGGGGCGCGAACTTAGCTACTACATAAAACATGTACAGTATACAGAATCAATGAATTTTAATACAGTAATAATAATGTAATAATACAGGACAGTACAGTAATACATACATTAATACATGTGTAGATATTGGGTAGGTTTTTCTCTATATCTGTGAATGTTCGTAACTCGGTTGTTCATAAGTAGGAGAGCTTCTGTACTTCGATACTTTAACCCCAAAAGCTGACAACAGCCAAACCATAAAAGTGCAATAATAACATCATAAAAACCTGCTGGAAAATTTGCTTACATTCAGACCACAATTAACTATTGGGCTAATGTCGAGAGATTAAAGACAGAACATTTCAATGTTAAATGAATGTTTAAACATATGACAAAAGTAGACACTGCTGAGGAATCTGTGCCAATGATGACCAACAGATGCAATAATGCATCAAAGCATGAATCATTATAAAACATCTGCCATGAGCTTAGGTCAGAGTTAAGAAAAACTGTAACAAAATCCCAAGAAAATGTACAAGATATATTGCTGCGCATATATAGACGCACCCCTACTTACGAACAACCAAGCTACGAACACTCGCAGATAAGAACAAAAACCTATCCATTATCTACCTCATGTATTAATGTATATATTACTGTAATGTACATTATTATTACTGTATTAAAATTAATTAATCCTGTATACTTCATATTTTATGTAGTTGTTATGTGTCTTTAGCCAAAGTGCTGTACAGTACTGCAAATGATCGTACTGTGCAGTACTTTTTTTACTTAAATACATCTTACGAACAATTCTACTTATGAATGGACTTCTGGAACCTAACTCATTCATAAGTAGGGGAGTGTCTGTATATACAGATGCTCCCCTACTAACAACAACTGAGTTACGAACATTCACAGATAAAAACATAATCCTACCCATGTATTAATGCATGTACAGTATTATTATCCTGTATTGTATTGTTACATTATTATTACAGTATTCAAATTCATAAACACAGTATATTTTATGTTTTAAGTAATAGTTATGAAGCATCTGAGAGAAATGCAATTATTACACAAGGTTCCAGGACCAAAGGTTTCAAAGGTTTATTTTAAGCTCTAACGACCCCTTTCGGAGTATGAGAGTACATACAGTGACATTAGATAAGAACAAAATAGTTTAATTTTATGCACTGCATAATTGCAGTTAAGAGACAAGTTAAGACTTATATGCTAAAGACTAATATTAGTATTTACAAAAAAACAGAACAAAAATACATTTACATTTTTTGTATACATGAATAATTATACATATATAATTTGGCATATACTATAACTTAATTATACATTTGGTTGCAAATGAGATCCATACAGACTAGTAACAAAATTCAAGAGCAATGTAAATCAGAAATGAGCCATAATAATTCTAGTAAATTTGGCGAGATTGCACATTTTCTAAATATTCCCAGTGAAGACTGAGATATAGAGATTCTTCTCCCAAAGAGTTAATAGCTCTCTTCTACAGAAATGTCTTTAACAATCATGTAATTCTGCCTTGGAATACGAGCTTTAGAATGTCAATCTTCATTGTCAGCTTATGAAACATTCCTTGATGAATACAAATCTCATGAATGAAGACGAGGACCAGAAAGTTCCACTTTCAGAGAGCTCCAAACATCTTTTTCTATGTACGTCTTCAGCAAAGATTGTTATGTACTTGGTATGCCTAGGTGCTTTTCCAAGGTTTGATAAAAAGTTAATGGTAGTGAAGAAATCTCTGGTTATTTCATATGTTGGTGAAGTTTCATTGTGACACACCAAGTACAAAACAATCTTTGCTGAAGACACTCTTCTGGGAAAGTGTCTTCAACTTGTACTCAAAGGCAAAAGGTACTACATTGTTGAAGACATTCCTGGAGAAGAGATCTATTAACTGTAAATGTTAGTAACTCGGTTGTTCATAAGTAAGGAAGCTTCTGTATATGAAAAAAATAAAGAGTAACAAACAATACACCTGAAAGAAAGCCTAAGCTTGTGACTGGTCACCTTGGCAGCAAAACTTCATATATCAAATAAAGGATTACTCTCTTAATAACAAGGAAAGATAGCAGCTGGTAATTTATAAATGGCTGAAATCTTAACCAATTATTTAGAATTCATAATAGAAACCTAATATTAACCTAAATATTTTCACAACTAATCATCTCCATGATAAGGAGTAAAATACAACTAAATCTTGATAGAAATAAACTCGAAGACCACAAGTCGTATTGCACTCATACCATATATAGCGGCAGTATGACAATTTTGTCACATAGCTTGAATTAGAAGCTTTGAATGCTAAAAAATAAAAGGTGTGATTGATAATAAGATATATGAATACTTCCACACCCCAACAAGTTAAATGAAAACACTAAACACTGATTTTTTTTTTTTAAACAAGGAAAAGACCATCATTTCTAAACTGGAGGTGAACTAACAACAAGACCTAACAACACATAACCTAATATCAAGATAAATTTCAAGAGATTTTTACTTATTGGGGGGGAAAGCAAAAGTTTTCAAGATTACTCAAGTCTCTCATCCCCTAACTCGACAGCAGTTAAATCACATGACAGCATAAGATGCCTTTTGTAACTCAGCATAATACAGGAATACATTCTTTACATACTCATTCTAACACATATTGCTAATTTTTTTATCATCTCTGAAAATTCATATAATTAGGACTCCCCAGTCACATAATTTACTCTCCATCATGTATATAGTATGTATTCTTCCATAAAACAACATACAATACCAATTTACACCTACAAAACATTGATGTTATTGGAGATAGCTTGTACAAGAACCACTGGACATCAAATTTAGATAAATGTTTACTATTACACCCCTAGTTAGGAATAAACCTCATGATATAAGGATAGGATACGCTCGGTTGGGTTACCTCATCCGCTGTTAAGAAATGAGTTTTAATGAAAATCATTGTTTTTTCATAACGTTTTTTGATGCATTGTAACTTTATTTTGCTCGTTGGAGTGTGAAAGTAAATATTTACCCCAAATCTTACAGATTCAACACCAAGTAAAAATGGTAAGTGCTTACTTTTACCTCATTAAGTTGCAAAAATAATGAAAAATTATCAAAAACAATAAAAAATAATAATTCAAATTATCGACTCTTTTCTCACCTGGGGTGAACTAATATAACCAAACCTAACCGAATATAACAATATTCATAAATTTTTATGATAAAGATTCGTTGTAAGCTTACCTATTTTTGGACTATTTTATATTCTCCTAATGTATATCGATGTGTTTTGAACTATTTTAATATTTGTTTTTATGTTTAAAAAAAAATTTGTGTTTGGGCCAACACTGGTGGGTGGCCAATGGGTAACTACTCACCGTAAAGTTAAAATATTGAGTAACCGAACCTAACCTAACTAGCCTAATGTAACTGACTTCATCAGACTATGCTAACCTAAGTTAACACAAATTTTAAGCCATAAAAACTTAATAGGATGAATTGGTTTGTTTATACAGTTTTCCGGAAATGGGTGACGTGATCTTCAGACAAATATATCAAAAAAGGACTATTAGATGAGGGATAACTACGAGTTATGGGTGAGGGCGGGCATATAACGAATCTCAACCCATTTACAGTAGAAGCCAAATAAAAAAAATTCCATATAACTGCCAAATTTGACAGATGATAATGCAATAGACAAATTGCCTCGAGCCCATTTCAAACTCCATAAAAGTGTCACTCTACCATGTGGGCGTTGACGATTTTTCTATGGCTAAGATATACAAACCGTCTATTATACGATAAAGTCGCTTGGATACTCTGTGGTACGTAGTTTTAGGAAAACAGATCCATCCTAACAAATTATAGAGGTGAAATAGCATAGAAGCAAGAAACAGTAGAATTTACCTCTTTCTGTTCCTTTTCTCTTTTTCTTCTCTCCTTCTCTTCCCTCAGTGCCATTAATTTGGCTTTCTTCCTCTCCAATTCCGCCTTTCGGTCGGACATCGCGACGTTTTTGATTGAGGAGGAGGAGGAGGAGGTATCAATCACAATAAAGACATTAACTAATTTTATGAAAATACGAGAGCAACTGCGATTCTGACATTTGTCCGGAAATCAGCGTTACCACTCCTAGAGCTACTAAATAGCCAGAGAAGTCGCTAAATGCAGTAAACTGTGAAATTACCACATTAATGTAACACTATAGTGTTGAAAAATTGTCTTTTGTTGGCATTAAGAACAAAATATTACCTGTATCCTCATTATATATAAAAACAGTTGAGTGGAGTCAGCAGCGGGGCGGAAACGTGGTTGCCATACGCAAAGGGTGACACTCCTTAAAGCACAACCAAACCATCTATAAACGAGGGTCATAATCCTCCTTCTAAGGAAGTGGTAGAGTCAAAGCAAAGCCTTGACTTTTTATGGGAAGAAAATACAAAGGAGGGAATTTCTAGTCCCCTCGCTTCGCCCTATTTAGTCAATGAATATATAAAAGCCATAATCTTCCTTACTAGTGGGGTGGCTGAGTCAAAGCAAAACAATGACTCTTTGTGGGAGAAAAGTAAAAAGTAAAAGCCATAAACCTTTTTAAATCTAGGGATGAAAAGTGAAATTTCCTATTTAGGATCATAGAATTACGCGGTTTTCATTTTAGCACTGCTAATTAAACTGTGATACTAAATTCATTTCTTATTGAAAGAACCTCCTTTCAACAATAAAGCAATATTATTTTTACATGTAAATTGTTAATCATGATTGTTCTAATGCTAACTGATACGGTAACTTCTATCCATAATGCAGAGCACTAGATTAATTGTCAATTTGGGAAGTTGTTATCGCTAGAACTAGCTGAATTACCGCTATATAAACGCCCTTTCTACTATTTTCTACTAAACATGGCAACATTGTCCATGACTCATCGTCAACAGAGGCTCCTCCAGCAGTTCCATACTGCAGAATATGTGTTCGTATTCTAGACCTCAATCGATATAGTGAGAGAGTCAAGTTATGTTTATTCATGGCCTATATTCATTACATTATCATATTAAAATAAATTTTATACTTATAATTATTTCTTGTCAACGCAATTTTATTTCCAAAGACTATAATGAATCCATTTATTCTGTCATCGTTTGGTTATAAACACGTGTCATTTTTTATTTCATAATGATATTTTGCGTAAAATTCACGTTTGCTCCATGTAATTTCTTCATATGATATACGGTAAACTCGAACGTCTGCATAATATGGGATCCATAACTTTCATCTCAGTTTTATCTCTATGCGAATTATCTAGGTTTACTTACTTTTTACTTATCGTGGTTTATACCCTCCTATAGAAGGCTTCGCCTCCTCTCTGGCGGGTCTTAAGTTTATTTAAATATTCTTTTTTTTATTTTTTTATTTATCTCTCACACCTTGAAGGGCTCATCAATAGTAAAGAGTTCGATATCGTAGCATTTTTCAGTGGTTTTTTATCTTTCTAGATATTATTGAGTAACTGATTTGTAGTATTGTAAAAAAAAATATATACTTATTCATTTTAATAACTCTAGGTCCTTAGCACTTCAACTATTCTTTCAGCCTGTCTTTTTCCTCTTGTGCATCATTGACTTATTTCTGCCTTGCCCTTGGCCTTCTACGTTTTCGTCTTAATGTTTTCTTCGTACCAGGGTCACATAATGGCAATTTTCTTGCCTGTCCCGGTGTCACATTCATAAAAAAATGAATTCAAGTTATCATATTCACTCTTTACGGAAATCTTAATTGTATAAGACTTTAGCCCGATTTCTTACACAGTGTAAACCTAGGATACCATATTGTTAGTTAGCTAGACACACATATGAATTTCATAAACGCATCTGACGCGGTTCTGTGTATGACTAGGATCCCGTATGGGATCCTAGCCATACATATTAAAATTAAAAATATCAGATTAGGCCAGGAAGATCATAAAGGTTGCTCATATGAATTACAAAGGCCCGATTTCTTAAACAGTGTAAACCTAGGATATCATATTGTTAATTAGCTAGATACACACAAATGTGCATGGCTAGGATCCCTTGCGGGATCCTAGCCATGCACAGAACCGCGTCAGATGCGTTTTTGAAATCCATTTGTGTGTCTAGTTAACTAACAATATGGTATCCTAGGTTTACACTGTTTAAGAAATCGGGCCTTTGTAATCCATATGAGGAACCTTTATGATCTTCCAGGCCTAATCAGATTTGTTCAGTTTGATTCGGTTCAAATGTTCACTTATTTTTTTTTTTAATTTTCTTACATAAAATTTTAACCACACCAGTTGTGTACCGGTGATATTTCAATGATGAAAATAATAAAAGAAAAACATATATATATAATTTGTGCGGCTGGCAGGATTTATTTTTTTTTATTTCATTTTGCTTTAAATATTGCCGGTATACAACTGCCGTAGCTGAAAATGATATGTAAGTAAATTGGACATTTTTCATGTGAACGTCTGGCCCGAATGACGAGAAAAAAATATATTCGGCTGTGAAGATCATAAGGTTGCTCATATGTGCTATAAGTATGGATGCGAACTCAGATGCCTCAGTAAAATGGCATCCATAATTTTTGCCGCTTCATCTGTAAACTAGTCAATGGAAATTCAAATAAAAATTACAAAATGTGAAAATGAGGTCAAATTTCCTCCCCTATGTAGTGTTTTTTCTATTCACATTTTATGTAAATCACAGAAGCAATTACATGTGAAATTTCTTTAAAAAACCTCTAAGTAAGAATTCTGATGTTTCCGCTAATTTAAAAAATATATATATTATTCATGAGGAAATGTACTAGAGAAGTTGTAATACCGCTTTATAACTTTCTGTGTTTAAATATGGATAAAAAGTAATAAGATTTCAAAAGTATTTACTTCTGAGAGAAAGAGAGATTGTTGAATGATCAAAATCTATTGGAAAATTGTAATACAAGAGGTTTGTAAAATGTTTATCTAAAGCACATTTATGGAATTTGTTAATAGAATTTCCATCCAAAGTTTAATTAAGTTTTACTTTTTTTTTTAAATTTCGCATTAAGTTCATGATTAGCATTAGACACTGTCCCACACGGAATACTTATTAAGAAGCTGCAAGCAATGGCTAGAATAGGTGGAAATGTCTTGAAATGGATAAATACATACTTAGAAGGAAGGGAACAGAGGGTTAGAGTAAAACACTCAGTGTCTGAATGGAGAAGAGTTAGTAGTGGAGTTCCACAGGGTTCAGTTTTAGGGCCACTTTTGTTCCTTGTATATGTAGCTGATCTACCAGAGTATGTAAATTCATTAATGAATATGTTTACAGATGATGCAATGATTGTGAAGAGAGTAAGATACAAAAACATTGGTAGAGAACTTCAGGAAGATCTAAATAGTCTGCATTAGTGGTCAGAAAAGTGGCAAATGAAATACAGTACTTCAAAATGTAAGGTAATGAGAATGGGTAAAAGTGCAAGAAGGCCCAAGCTTGACTACTCAGTGGCAGGAGTACAACTTCAAGAGACAGAGAATGATAGAGATTTAGGAGTAAACATACTGGCAGATTTGTCCCCAGAAATTCATATAAATGGCAGCATATGCTTTCTTAGCAAATGTAAGGGTAGCCTTCAGGCACATGGGCAAGGAAATGTTCAGAAATATTTATGTAACCTATGTGAGGCCAAAACTTGAATATGCAGCCCCCTCTTGTAATCCGCACTTGAAGAAAAGCACGCAGTTAAGCTTGAAAAATTTCAAAGACATGACACGAAACTGGTGCCAGAAATACGCAGTCTCAGCTATGATGAGAGGCTGAGGGAATTAGACTTACGATCACTCGAAGCTAGAAGATTGAGGGGGGATATGGTGACAGTCTTTAAATTCCTCCATGGTTATGACAGAGTGGATAGGGATCAATATTTTGATATGGCTGGCACTAGAACTAGAGGTCATAGTTTTTTTTCTTATGATTGTGACACCAGGATGGGCCCCCCCCCCAAAAAAAAAAAAAATCTACCCTCATCGGGCTAGGGTACGAAGAAAACATAGAGAGAACCAGAGATCGGGAGTGTATTGTGATTTGTCAAATGCGAAGGGATAATAAGACATGTGCAACGAATATCCAAGAATATTCGGCGTTGATGTAGGCATAGAAAGAGAACCGTAAATGAAGGAAGACTTAACACCGAACTGTCCTATTTAAGTCTAATAGCCCCTTCAGGTGTAGTATTGCGACGGGCAGTTGATGCCATTGGCCAACCTACTACATGAGCTTGGTAAGGAAACTCCTTTGCAGGATGTAAGGTAGTACAGTTTTAGTGTTAAGAGTAGTTGATAATCGGAATTCGCTAAGCGAGGAGGTAGTTAATGCTAACTCAATCCATAGTTTTAAGGACAAGTATGATAAGTATCAATAAGTACCAAATTGAACCGATCAGAGACGGGAAGTTACGAGCTTGGGAGTCTTTCCCGTAAGCACAATTAGGTAATTACGTGAGTTGCATACTACTTTCAGGGTTTAAATTTCAAACTTCAATTCATTATAACATATTGCTTCTTTGTATGTTAGAGGTCTTTCCTTTAATGCTTTCTCCCATTATTTTATTTTTAGAGAAAACAAATCTCTCATCATGAATGACCCCGTACAGACACGTACCAACACTGCTCTTACATAAAAGAAAGCTAGAGTATGTATCTTCTTACCAAACTGTGCTCACGTGAAGGGCCCTATACTCAAGTCCCGTCTTATGAATCCGAGAAAAAGTTGAAAATCTATGACATCTAATTCTTCGAATTCCACTTCTTATATTACTTTCTCTCAAATTCTACCTAATTGTTGATGAAGTTTTTCAAGTATATATACAGTACTTAGTTCACTTTTCTCACTTCTATGTGTTGAATTTAATAGTATATGAACTACTCAGTCATATTGCAAATAATTCTGGTCGCAGTTTTACCATTCTCAGCGCTGGCTGCAACATGTGAGAAAGGTTAATGGAAAACATTAAAGATTCTCTTCATAGTAGTTCCTCTAGTATGTTCAAATGGGTCCAAACCTGGTACCTTTACAGTGTCTAAAATATATGTATCCCATATATTTAGTTTTTTTTTTTTTTTTTAACATAATACTGAGATTTCCAGTGTTTCTATACCTCATCCTTAAATTAATTGGAAATCCAAAACAGCTTTGGTAGACCAAGAATCGTCTGTCGACTTAAAAATAACTATTTTTACTCGTACATGCGCTTTTGTGTTTAAGAAAAATAATACAAACTGTGCATACTGTAAGGCCCTCCTCACCTTATATTTTCAATCATATTCGTACATTCTGCTCATCAATACTTTACTTAACGATTTATATCTCATAACTTGAAGATAAATTATATTGAAAACACTAATTACTATATCATTTATATTACTACCAAATCCACTATAAATGTACGTTAGCAGATGAGTGCCCTTTTCGAAGATTTCGGCAGATCATATATCCTATATATTCGAATTATTCCTGCATGGGGTATTGTTAAATTTTCCCAGTCACGATCTACATATCAGTTGTTGGTATTTACTCATTCTTCTACCCTCACCTGTATCATAAACTATTTTTTTTTCCACTTCTCAGTGCTTGAAAACAATTAAAATTAAAAAATTAGAGATGAAACTTATACTAGCATACATGATGGGCAAACTTACTAAACCCGATTGTTTCTCTTTAACACTCAACCTTAATTTATCCACACAAAAATTAAGCTATTATTACTTAAACCCATGCTCATGACTTGTATCAAGTCATAACGGACTTTTTGATAAATAATGGCTTGTATCATGTCTCACAAGCATAAAGCCGAGTCTTTTGATGGAGGTGCTTCGAAGAAAAGGAAAGCCAACACCATTTAAGTGGAATTAGTGAATTGCATGAAAATGGAGAAACTTTGCTACGGCACTAGAAATAGGTGGGTGACACAGGTGCTTATTTAGGCTTTCCTATTTACTCTGAAAATCTAGTTGCATCACGTTTCAGGAACAGAACGCTGACGGAAGTCAAAAACCCTCCTATGTTTCTGGTGGAATTCTTTTAATTTCATGTTTATCCTAAGCCTTTTTGGAGTTCCAAATGTTTATGACAGGTGGAAACAAGCTATTGCATCCCATACATAATGTTCTCTCTCTACTTCTAAAGAGCAGCCAAAAATGAGCCAATATTCGGTTTCCAACTGTGAAGTTCCAGCTTTTTTTTGTTTACACGAAGGCCTAATTCCTTCAAAACCCCATCTGCAAAGCTCAAGGCCTAATTTTGTAATGCACAGTTAAAAAAATCCCTAAAGGTGTTCAGTTACAATGTGCAAACATAAAACTTTATTGTATTCAAAGCAAAGATTTAATTACTTTTTCTATATTCTCCATATCAATAGTCAATGCTATTAAATGGAATTTGCCAAAGCTTTACTGTATGTACAATTAGAACAAAGGGAAAATGCAGTAATGGAAAATTAAACAACTTGGTAATCACTCCAAGATACTGTATTTAGAATTTCATCAAGTGAGGATACATATTGCTTCTCAGGGCCCAATTCGTGCCTATGTAGCCAAACATGTATTTTTTGTCTGGTCTTTTTCTAATGGCAGCAATAATTTGTTTATCCACATGTAGCTGATCCTTCTTGCGCTGCTCAGATGGCGTGTACCTCTGAAAGAAAGAAAAGACACAGTTGAACAACCACTCACTCACTTGAAGAAACTCACCAATATTAATCTCGTTTACTCTATGTACTTTAAAAATTTTCGTAAACACCATACCACAGAGAGAGGCACACTACAATGGGAACTTCAGCAATGTATTGTGATTAATTCACTGGATAGACACTGTCAATAAAGTCTCCTTTGCAAAAGCAGCAGTAATAACATCTACTTCCTTCTTTATAAGAGTACACAGTACATAACACACATGACTGTGTAAGTGACTTCCCAGGCAACACGAATAAAAAATTCATTGGATACCTTGCTCTAAGGTGATATATAATCAACCATATCTTCATCACTGAACTTTAGTCAATGCATTTGAAGTAAAACTTACATCAGCTTCATTTTATAAGATGTTGAAATAAGAGCAAGTTATCATTGGCTATTAAATATAATCATACTAAAAAGGGAAGAAGAATAATGTACCTTTTACAACCTAACCAACATGTAACTACCTAAATGAGCATGGGGGGGGAACTTCCTATAATTTTTCTTAATGAATTAGGGGAAGTTTTTGAACTGCATGTCCATCGATGTTAGCAGGCAACTTCAGGCATTCTTTTCATACTTGCACATTAAGTACATATACTTTACCATCTTGCCAGTTAGTATATCACAGAGTACCATCCTCAGAGAACGCGCTGGCTTCGCATTCACGAGGTCGAAAGATCGGTCCCTGTCCAAGACCGAGAGTTTAAGCTGTTTACTGGCAGGAACTGCTGTGGGTGGACATCACAGTGGGGGGTTGGGGCTTGTCCTGGCTGACGAATACCCATTGTAAAATGGAAATAAAGTTTATTATTATTATTATTATTATTATCATACCCAAAGAAAAGCCTGGAGTTGTGCTTATAATCAGGTATATTTCCCTAATTAAAGCTTTACTTGTTCAAGACTTACTTCCTTCTTCTTTTTCAAGAAAATATCACCATCCTTAGATCTGGGGACCTTCTTCTTAGTTCTGCGGAAATATCTGTCATCAATGTGCTTCGGGATATCAATGCCACTGATATCGAGCTTAGTGGCTGTGGCAATGAGATAAATCTGGTTAATCCTACGCAAGGGGCATTTGTTGATCTTGTAAGGACCTGAAATTATGACCAAATAACACTTGTTAAGGATCAAGTCATCTGCCATCAATATCAATGAGATACACAATGTATAAACTGATCTTTGCAACTGTGAAAATTTTCCTTTCTCTAAAGGGACACACAGCACTAATCTGAAAATGCTTTCTACTACTGCCATGGTTATGTAAATAAAGAATTTAAAACTTTTTATCTGTGAACTCTAAAGATTATAAGTTATATAAACAGAATAAATCATTCCTCCCAGCATTTAAGCTTCCATAGGTTCCTTCCCAATGAGGGGTTCTGGTCGGAAAACAGCAACTATAACCTTAGACATCGAGTCTCTGAATATGCCTGACTGCTCTACGAGTAAGATGGAGGTGACAGTAACGTGTTTCTGAGAAGAAACTTGGTTGATAATAAAGAGTAAAACAAAGGTAAGAGGAAGAGTGCTTTGACTAAACCACATTTACAAGGGAATTGCAACTCTGATATGTAAATGATTATGTACACTAATCCACAGACTATAAGGGCTTTACATATGCAATCTGAATAGGGCTGAATACAAATAGCAAAAAGGATTGGAACGCCTTTAGTAAAAATGGATAATAATGAAGAAATATGTAGCTTGAGAACTCACCAGTGACAAGACACAAGCCTTGATCCAAGCGTTTAAGGAAGACGACTCTTTTACCCTTATGTAGACCACCAAGGGTGATACAGACGGTGCCAGGGGTTAAAGATGATCTCAGTTTCCTCTGTCTGGTCCTGGAAGAGTAAATGGAAGTTGTAATGCAAAGACATATTTAAGAGAAAGCAAACAGAACTGCTACCGATATCAAAACGTAACTACAACCTATGGTAAGTCAGTTTAGTTGCTGGTTTACAAAGGCCATCTTGTCCTGGCTATGGGTTTAGGAGGGTTATCTTGGCCAACAGCTGGTAACTGGGGCAACTCAAATGGAAGGTTGGATATAATAAAATATAAGGCAAGGATTTACTATTTACTAGAGAATTATTTTTATTATTTCATTTGCCATCATTACAAGTGTACTGGTAATTTGTTATTGGTAACTATCTCATGACTTGGCACCCTGGAAGCAGATGTATGACCTTTGTTGCACTGGAGAGAGAGAGAGAGAGAGAGAGAGAGAGAGAGAGAGAGAGAGAGAAAATATATATATATATATATATATATATATATATATATATATATATATATATATATATATATAATATAATAATAATACTTAATACGATCAGAGTAAAAAGCATTCAATAATTTATGCTTTTGGATAAGGTCAATCAGAATGTTTTTTGTGATATCCTGAAAAAAAAAACAACAACAACAACAACATCGTGAGTGAGGGAAATTCTCTTAGTTCAACAATCGCTTGAAAAACAAAATTAATTTCATTTAGAACAAGTTACAAACCTGGTATTCCAAATTTAAGAGATATTTCTAAGATAAGATTTAAATTCCACATACTTTGGTCCAGAGATCTTCCTCTTCCTCCTGTTATGTTCAGGAGCATAATAGGCAGGGAGCTTCTTCACCCTCACAGTACGGGTGCCTCCATTCTTCTCTCCACCTATGGGTTTGGTGATGAATTCAGGGGCTCTCTTCATGAATTTCTGTAGGAATAAGTACAGTATTCTGTAAGGACTCATGATAGGGCACATAAAAGTAAATTCTACAGGTATAAATATAGGAAAAGACCATGCGCTATAATAGTATGTTGCAAATGGATTACTGTTCTCAATCCCTTACTAATGAATTAGTTATATAAAACCAGTGTAAAAAGACACAAATTTAATTGCATACTAGTATTCCGTGATAATCTAGTATGAACGCTTAAACTGGAATAAATTTGTAATTTGTTATGAACACATCAAGCTTTAGAAGTCAATAGTTTTCATACTAGTATGCAAAGTGAAATTTCTTGATTCTACCAAAACTTATGAGCAGATATTGCACTGCAAACTGAAAATATATGTATATGTATGTTTGAATACTTCCGAGAAGAAAACATTTTAAACTAAAAATCCTGACATTAAGCATTGCGCTAGAAGAAAAAGAGAGGACCTGAAGGACTTTTGAACATACACTGATATATTTACAGTCATTAGTACCTACAACGAATGTAGTTTCAAATTACAATGTTAAATATGTCAACAGCTCAGTAATTATATTCTGAAGGGAATGTTAAATAATAAACAATTTCAATAATCTGAAAAAGGCTAAAACATAACTTAAATGAATCTTTTAACAGGAAAAAAAAAAATGTAGGAAAAGTTTACCAAATGAGAGGAAAGGATTTTAGCAAGCTACAGTATATAAGCAGCCTGCAGTAAGATAATTTCACCTTCAGAGATTAAAAGAAGGCTAAAACTACTCAAGAGTAATGCTTGCAAATGCATAATTTGTGCTGATAAATTATTACGTACTTTCTTGCCCCTGCCAAAGCAGACAATGCCCCCTCTCAAGGGTAGCTTAATCTTCAACTTCCCATCCTCTGCAGGAGCCTTTGGTTTAGTCTTTGATTCCTCCATCTTCTAAAATTATATTAAAAAATTAAAAAGTTAGAACAAACTGAACAGCCAACAGCCAATTCTTGTGGCCAATAAAACTATAAAATTCCCAATAACCTATGAACTTTAGCAATTCAAACCATGCATTTCCTTTGATATCTTAAGTATCTTTGACTTGCAAACTGAATTCCAGTAGAGATAACCCAGTGCTGGGTTGAAATATAATAGCACAATATTATGCAATACGAAAATAAAACCTATATTCCAACAAATGATTAGCATCTTTACTAAGAGTAAAGATATTTATGCACTTTGCTAACACTGAGTTAAAAAATAACCTCCAAAATCAACAATAACAAAGTGCCTCTAATACTTGTTGACCTGCTATTAGTACTGCGATGAAAGGGATTTTCTTAAACACAGTTAGAGTGTAACTTTCATCAAAGCAACATGACGTAATCTAAAACCATAAAATATTACAATTTACAAGTATATTACTTATGTTTACCAACAGCTTTTTGTAGCCTTCTCAGCACATACTGTACTTGAGTGAATATTAAGCTCCATATTAGTCACAAGGGATTTGTTTTCCACTTTCTAAAGTACCATAAACATTGAAGATAGATGTATATTCACATAAAAATTTACGAAAAAAAAAATAATTTAAACTACAGCAAAATATCATGGTATCAACCATTATAACCTTAGAAACCAAGCCTGGCTACATAATGCTTACAATTACACCAACAACACAACATACACTCCCTGAGAGCTCCGTGGTAAGTCCAAGATCGGAAGTGACCTTTCTTGAAACTAGAGGCTGTTCAGCCAGGCAGCTTTAGGAAGTACATCATCATCAACTTAAAATTTTAGTAGATTTCCAATAACACAAATAAGAACCTAACAAATATATTTTTCATAGATATGCTACTAACCAAGAAGATTCAAATTAAATACCAACAATCTTCAAGTGTAATAAATACAAAAATATAAATGCAGAAATAATGACTGTGCTTATGGCCTGAAGCTCTCAACCTTGCAAAGAGAAAGGATATTAATTAGAAAACGTGAATACTAATATATGGTCCCTAGCCTATATGTTTTACGTATAATTAATCCCCAATATGGAGATGCACAAACATGGTGACAGAAATAAGGCTAATTTTTTTAACTTAACGCCCAGTGGTGGTCTCGATTGCGGGTGTCACCTCCTGAATAAAGTATCCTACCCACTACGCCATCTTAGTCCCCATACATGCCCTGAGTTTTAAGGTAAATATCTATTAGAGCTCTAAGGTGGTCACAGTGGCAAAGTGGTAAGGCTCGGGACTCTAGGTCGTCGGTTTGTGGTCCGCCACTGTGATTAGAAAGGGCATTCACTCAGTGCCAAGCTCGTACTGGGCCAAACTCAAGTCTTTCTCAAGAAGGCAATGTCCTGGTCCTTAATAGAAAAGGGAGTCCGTGGCATAAAACTGAACACCTCGGTGAAAGCCATGTTTTCGACTTGACAAAACATAGGCAAGACACTTGCCCCTTTTGCATTAAGGGTTGTGACGGCTATTGTCTATGCCACTGCAAAGCAACCCAATCCCAACGTCCGTACAATCACCCATGCCAACTCCAATATACCCTCGGAGTCAGTATGACCCGCACCAAACCCAGTGTTATTCATATCGCAATCATTAAACACAACTCCCCGAAAAGTATATCACAATCACAACAGTGACTTTATACACTCTACAATGCGGCATATTCAAGCCACCACGAAGGACAATATGAACACCTACAGTAGTTTGTTCGTTGACCCCTCAAGTTAAATACGGCTGTAACACATGTTTCAATACCAAAAGCTCAGATTATTTTATATTGCATATAACTACTGATTTGGAAAATATTAAAAGCAAATAAGAAAACTAGTATAACCACATCCCATCTGATATTTGTTTACCAAATTTGCATGGTCATAAAGCAGGTCATATAGGTAATCCAAAGCTAAAAGTATTATACTAAAATTGTTATAGTGTCTCTATTGATCTAAAAATAATATGATATCTAAGGTAACACTCTTGATGATACAGATATTTGAAGATAAATTAATTCTATTCCGTGAAACTCACACTCACCAGCAAGGAAAAGACTGAAAGAACAGCCGTCAGATGTCTCTCCCAGAATAATAATTGAATCGGGGTTTAAGAGCCTTTTTAGCGGCTCCTCAGATTCTTATGGAGGTAAGCAATCTCTGCGAGAAATGGCTGTATGAAAAAAATTAAAATCACAATTTTTTCGGAGTTGTAAAATTTTTCATTTCATATAAATATGCATTTCATCAACTTGTTTACAATGTCCCAATTTTCTGAAATTTGGTAATTGTTCAAGTCTCTAAGTTCACATATACTATATTGTATAACATTAACGGGTGACTGTCCGTAAAGATATTTGACCAAATCTTCGTACAACAGCTGATAAAATGAAAACTGAGTATATGAAATGTACGGTGATTCAGTATTGAAACAATGGAATATAATTAGAGCTGATATATCTATAGGAACGATTTACAGATAAAGTTTCATGCCTCGGAAAAAAAGTGATAACCAAAGCATTGTATTGATAAATAATACAAGGTACATGTTTACTTTCACATTCCAACAAAAAATATAAAAAATGCAAAACACAGACAATATATAACACGGCTAAAAACAACAAAGTCAGTTATCAAACAATATCTTGTCTAAACTAACCAAACATAACCTACAATTATAAATATCATGAATTTTTCCCCTAGTTCGAGATGCGAAAGTATAGTTATGCCTAATATAATTACTTGTATGAAGCTTTTTGAAAGCCCAAAAATAATTATTTAGTCATGTGACAAACTTGACAATAGAGAGAGTACATATTTTAAATTACGAAAACTCAAGTGGTATAAAAGAAGACGTCCAACTTCATCTTCTTGACTGTTACCAGAGAGAAACCTCAGGAAGTGACAGTCAGTTTTTTCTTGCACCGGGAGGGAATATATACGCAATGTCTTGGGCTAGAAATATAAGGAGATTAAGTGTGGTGGTGGCAGCCGCTGGAGGAGCTGTTACGGGATATATTGCTGGAAATAAAGGGAAGAATGATGTCTTTGCTTCATGGACGACAGGCTACACGCCTTCAGTGAAGTGGGACTGGAACTGGGACAGGTATGGTAATTTACGTAAGATACGTAGAAAAGATGTCGCCGGTCATTTCATTGTGTGCCTTGACTCGACCACCTCTTTACAAGGGGGATTGCGTCCATTGTACGATTTGCGTTCTTTGACTCGGCCATGGCCGCCTTTTATCAGGGAGATTGTGGCCACTGTATTGCAAGTACTTTGATTCCCTCTCCCCCCGCTCAAGGGAAAATTCTGGTCATTGTAAACCAGTAAATGGCCCTTAGAATATGATCACACAATCTATTATAGACTTGTGCTTTGATACTTTATAAACATCATCAGTGAAATCGGGAAGGGACCGCCATAGCGTAACTATTAGAGTGCTCAACTCGGGAGGTGATGGACTCACGTTCGAACCCACGGCGGGGCGATAGGGAGGGTATCCAGCCTTAATTCCCCAGCTTCAGTCCCTCAGTGTCCATCCCCAAATGGGAACTAATAGTTATATGCAATAAAAAAAAATTGAATTTTTGGAAATTTAGTGCTTATCTAATGACAATTAAAGAGGCATAAGAGTCATTGCTCATGGAGAGTGCCTCTTTTCCGTCTTTCAGTCTCAATATACTTTTCGCATGAGTTTTTGAAAGAATTAACACTGGCTCATGGCAATGTCATCAGGGAGACTATTCCAGTGGTTTACAATTCTAGAATTAAAGAAATTGTGCAGAGCAGCTTTTCATTTTTTTTGGGTAGTTTACAGTTTAGCGGGGCATGCCGCTTTACGACTTCATCGCTCCACTCAGGTAAGTAGTTCGACTGTAGGTTAGGTAAGTATTTTTAGTTAGGATAGTTAGATGGGGGGTTCCCCCCTGGCTAAGAGGTTAGGTAAGTATTTTTAGTTAGGATAGTTAGAAATTGTTTCATATGCCTATTATCGCTATTTTTGTTGTGTTCTCATCTGCTAGTTCTCTAGTCAGAGCCTATCGCCATCTATTGGTAGGATAGTTAGATGGGGGGTTCCCCCCTGGCTAAGAGGTTAGGTAAGTATTTTTAGTTAGGATAGTTAGAAATTGTTTCATATGCCTATTATCGCTATTTTTGTTGTGTTCTCATCTGCTAGTTCTTTAGTCAGAGCCTATCGCCATCTATTGGTAGGTTTTGAACATTGGTATGCCCCGCTAAACTGTAGGTGTTCCTTTTCATTTTATTTACAATTTGTTTGTACTGTACAGTATTTCAAATTGTTCATGTGGGGTTTCTTTAAGTTTTCCTGAATAGTGTTTGATCTAGTTTGTGAAAGTAACATTATTAAATCTATGGGGTCTCATTGGTAATTGCTATCATAGATTGTTCCACCAATCGTTAAGGAACTAAAAAAGGCTAATTTTTATTTTATTATTCTAAAAAATTCTTAGATATTGCAAGAATGATAGATTTCTTGCCTTTGCACTAGTAATTCCAGTGGATAAATATGGAATATGAATAGTTATACTGTAGACTGAAAATGCATTGCAGTAGCTTATTTTTTATTTACAATGTAAGTATGCATTTGAACTAATGGATCCGTTTTATCATTCCATCGGAAGCATGCACATTGGCATAATTTATTCCTTGAATCTCACTTTGAAATTGATATATTAAATTTACTTGGCAGTATCAGCTTGCCCCTCAATCCTTAAGTCAGTTTTTATATTAGTAATAGATTCATACTTCCATAAGAAGAGTTTCTGTAATTTTTTCTGGATTTAAGTATAGAACTTAATAGGATTGTAATTTTATATTTTACTTTAAATATATATACTGTATATGTATCTCTAGAGAGAGATGTAAACCTTTTTCTAACTTCTTAGATAATATGTACTTATGTCTTTCTCATGATCTTGAGTTTTCTCACTTATCAGAAGGGAAGCAGAGAGTTTAGTAAAGCCTTCTAAACTTAAGGATATAAATAACAATGATATAACAGATATACAAAATGGTCACCTCGAAAAGCACAGAGCTACAGCTTCCCGTCATTTGATATTCATACGACATGGCCAGTACAATTTAGATGGTGCTGAAGATTCTGACAGATACTTAACTAAGTTAGGTAAGAAATCTTCATAGAATTTAAAAGTTTTTTCCCGTGTTGTGCAGTGCTATATAAGGCTATGATGGAAGCACAAAGTAAGTTCTTCACATTTTCAGGATGTCATTTATTATTTCTGTTATGATAATAGAATTCATTTCACTATATAATGCTTTGTTAGCATATCTTAATACTGTACAACATATGATTTAAGTAATAACTCCTTGATGTATAAAATGTATTTTTGTGTGTGTGATAATAATACTCTTTATCACATTTCAATGACAGTAGTTATATTTACAGATAGAAACTAAATTTACCATTCTAACCTCATCATATTAAAGGTAGAGAGCAGGCAGCACTTACTGGTGAACGTCTGAAAGTTCTTGGATTCCCATATTCAAAACTGGTCTATTCTACCATGACTCGTGCTACAGAAACAGCCAACATTATCATGGAAAATATAGATGTACCAAAAGATGTAATAAATTGTGATTTATTAAGAGAAGGTGCTCCAATTCCACCAGAACCGCCCCTTGGTAGCTGGAGGCCAGAAGTCCACGTATGTTATATGAAGCAAGTTGTTCTTGTATTTTGATGTGACTATAGATGAAAAGTTTTGTGATGGCTATTTAATTTCATCAGTGGATTGGGTTGGGTTTCATTTGATTAAGTTAGGGATGAAATCTGTTTGGCCAAATGCTTGAGACATATTTTGATGGTTTTAATTTTAATATAGTTTAGTAATGGTGATGTAATGTACTAATGACACTAGAGCCATTATTTTCCTCAAAATCATAACCATATTTCCTGATTTTCCTTTCTGTTTCCACTGTGACGTAGATGTTTAAAATATAAGCTAATGATAGAAAACTTTCCTTTTTTGAGTATACATTTTTTAGATCACTAGATAAATACGATATAGGTGATTGTGGATATGCAACCAAGAGCAATCTGTTAAACTGCAAGTAATACTGTAATTGACTTTTGCTTATTTAAAAAAAATTCTTTTCTGATATGGCTGTATGGAAGACCACTACATTTTACTACACTACATGGGGTCCCTGTTTTACGTCAGGGTTCTGTTCCTGACAACTGACTTAAACTGGATATCAGTGCAAGTTGGAAAACACCTCCTCCACCAATGCTAAAAATAAATACTCTAAAACATAGAAAAATTATCTAAGCTTTTATTCGAAGACATAAAAACAGGAAAAATACACTATACAGTAGTGCTTACCTTTATTACTGTGGTTGGCTTGCTATGGATAACTGGATAACTTCAGCCCCCATATCCAACTTAGGGTCGAACGTCTTAACACCAGCAAATGAGTGCAAGAACAAGTGGGCGAAGCTTCTTCCCCCTTCCCCATTTTCACAGCATTAAACAATCTATTTGCTCTCTCCTGAATCAACAGGAGGCTTTCTGGGATGTGCCATTGATGCTGGTCATCCAGCCAAAGCACTTGTAACATCTTAATGCTGAAGGTAAGTATCCACATTGAATGAGCACGATAAACAATATGACAGGCGAGAGGTTGAGAAGCAAAGCCTATACAATGGTGCTTCTCTTAAAAATGCATTCTTATTATTCTACCCTTTGGGTTTCTCACTTTCTCCAAATTGTAAATTTGGTAATTTTGTAAATAAATTAGGCCTAAATATATATCCTTCAAATAACCAAATACATATAAATAAATAAATCCATTAACTTGGTATACAACAATGCTGTGTGACTATATTTCTGCCAACCTCAACTTATGGCTATGTATTTTGTAATTTTGTAAACAAATTAAGTCTAATTTCTTCAAATAACCAAATACATAAACAAATAATTAAATAAAACCGTTAACTTTATACAGCATATATGTATACAACAATGCCGTGTGACTAGTCTTCCGCCAACCTCAACAAACTTTTTTAGCATAAAGATCGTATTTACAGCTATGTACTGTATTTGGTCATTTTGGATATAGATTGTCTAATTCCGACAAATACCCAAATACATAAACAAATAAATAAATAAAACCATTAAATTGATACGGTTTATACGTACCAGTATACAACAATGCTGTGTGACTATTCTTCTTCCTTTTACTTTCATGCAAAAAACTTTTTTGCATAGAGACTGTATATACAGCTATGTATTTGGTAATTTTGTAAATATTTTAAGTCTAATTCCTTCAAGTAACCAAATACTTAAACAAATAAATAAATCAAACCATTAACTTGATACAGTATAAATATATACTACAATGCCATGTGACCATTCTTCTGCCAACCTCAAGAAACATTTTTGCATAAAAATCGTAATTACGACTATGTACAGTATATGGTAATTTTGTAAATAAATTAAATCTAATTCCTTCAGATAACCAAATACATAAACAGTTAAATAAATGAAGCCATTAACATGATGTATACATATAGAACAGTGCTGCTACATGTGTATTCGTCTGCCAGGCTCACAAACTGTTTAGGGCATGACGTTTTAATTAACAGCACAAGCCAGGTAGGTCGAGAAATTTATTTATTAATAATTTATTGGTCTCTGACGTAACGGCAGAACAATGTAAAACGGGGACCCCCTATACATACAAAATGTACCCTAAAGTGGTAATATAGTTTAAAAGTTTGGATTAACATGAAATCCCTTTCTCCAGAAGTTTTTCGCTGATGGTGCTCGCATAGAGGCTGCCTTTCGAAAATATGTTCACCGTGCTCCACACTCTCAAGAAAAGGATAGCTATGAGGTGTTTGTGTGCCATGCAAATGTAATCAGATACATTGTTTGTAGGTAGGTTCATGCTCCTATATATTTCCTGAGTATGATTTTCATTCTCTCTCTCTTCAATAACTGTCTATTAAAGGTGAAGTATCTCTTAACTTCTATTACAATTTGTGTATAGTGCACAACTTTCCAGGTAATGGAGGCTTTCATCTTGCATAACTTGAGACTTTTTGAGAAACTGTGATTGCTTTTAAGGTATTTCTTTGTGGAGTTTTCCTAAAGTAGGCATAAATACGGTACTGTACTACTAAACTTTTGCTAATATTAAAATTTTTGTATTGATGTCCAGTAGTCAATGAGCTGCACTTCATTTTCAGCTTTTAAATATAATTTTTTTTTTTATTTCCAAATATCAAATATCTGTATTATAGTATGGATTGGTCGTCACATTGACCTGTTTTTCAACAATTACTTGTGTAATATATATATATATATATATATATATATATATATATATATATATATATATATATATATATATATATATATATATATATATATATATATACTGTATATTAAAATTATTATTATAATAAGCTAAGAAACAAGCCCCCGCTAGAAAAATTCAAAGACTACAAACCAGAGGGCTCTAGCAGGGGTACAACTTGATGAGGAATGGGTAAAAGATAGAAAAAAAAAATTAGCATAAAATTTTAAATCTCTGTGCTTTTGTGTTAAAGAAGATATTGACTCTTATCAGATTAATTTTTAAAGAGTGCACTCTATTTGAAAAGTCTCCAAATAAGAAAATTATAATGAATGTAATTATTTTGTTTCAGAGCCCTTCAACTTCCACCCGAAGCTTGGTTACGAATGAGTTTACATAATGGCAGTATTACGCATATAGTAATACGACCTGATGGCAGGGTTGGACTTTGGCAGCTCGGGGAATGTGGCTATATGCCGCCAGACAAGCTTTCAAGAACTTGAAAGTTTAACTCTTGTGTTACATGGATATCATAACATAATATCTACTTAAATTGAACTTGTTCTTTGGAATATCCACAGTTAAGTAACTATTTCTAAATATCTTTTTGGGTTTAAAGTGTAAGTTCTTCCTAGTTACTCTATAACTCTTCTTATCTAAATCCTTATACTGTGTATAATCTAAAGAAATTTTAGTATTACATATATATTTTGACTGCACGGCTTCATGTTTTGTTGGAAACTGATAGGAAACTTGAAGAACCTGTAAATATTTTAATTTCATCATAAGAACAATATGTTGTGTAAGTATTATTTTATGTGTATATATTTTAAGCTACATTAACAATGTATATTTAATATTAGTTCAAATTTTTTTACTGATGTCCGTAAAACACTTATTACTGTGTTGTTTTGTGCAGATAATTGTGTACTACAAAGAACCAAAGGAGTATTAGGATTTTAAAATGTTAAACAGAATCCCTAGGCAGATATATATTGAATTATAATTGAAAGTAGCTTAAAACAGAACAAGAATTCTTTATAGAAAATGAGAATGTATAGCTCCTGATTTAATTTGGTTTTAAATGTTAGAGCTTACAAAAAAAGTGAGATTGAATGATGCCCTTCATGATTAAAAGAGACAAACTAAAAGATGGATGACAGGTTTTAAACTATATAGGGATGGGAATGGTGAACCAATACAAAATAATGACCTGTATGAGGATGAAAGAGGTGATACAGCCGATTAATGAAGGTCATAGGGATATTGCACTTGAGGGGAGTGAATTAGTGAGTTATTAATTTTGCTTGCAAAATTCAAGTCTTACTGAAGTAAAATGAGCCATTTAGAAGTGCTAATGAGTTATATAATATCTGCAGACTCGTAGAACACGTTAATTAGGCAATTAAATTATTTTATATAAATTACAGGGTGTAAAAATAGTTTCAAGGTATGAGATGATAGGAAATTTAGGTATATAAGCAGTAGAGGAGTAAAGCAGTGCAAATATTAAACATCAACCCTTTGTAACTTGATGGAAAAAGACCTTTGCAAGGGAAAGCAAATAGCACAGTAGATAAAACTAAACAAAGGATTGGAATGTAAATTTGAATCCTCTGCAAGGAATAGGGGACAGTCTGTGAGTGAAACACATGGAATGTGTTGCAATATGGGAATACAAGCTACATATTAAGTTTGAAAAGTCTTATTAAAAATGCAGTAAATGTACACAAAATGCAGCATTAAGAATAAATGGGCAAAATTAAAAGTAAGATAAATGACCATGTAATCTAAGCATTTTAGGAATTGCAAATTAAATGTTTTTGTTGTGGGAAGAATGAATGGTAGAGAACTACTAGAGTTATATGCATGGATATGGGTTGGGTAGAAACTGAATGAGATTTTACTCGGACTTCTTATGTTGGAAAAACCTCTACAAAACTTAAAGGTAAAGTATTCTGCAAAAACTTTGGTAGCAAATGCGGCATTGATCATTAACTGGGAGAAGTAAGACTAAGCCAAAATAACCTTGAAACAATATTGTCAGTTTGGGAGATGACGTATACATATGTTGTGGTTGGGAAAGTTAGGATGATAGAGAACTTTGGTTAAAGGGATGAGGATGGTTTAGGTAGAACCTGGCATGGAAATTTTCAAAGCCTCCTCATGGTATTCTAGGTCCTAATAGGATAGTGTTCCTGTATTATTTCTTAATGAAAAGTATCGTAAACCTTACCCATTTCAGTGCAGTATTGTGCGTTTGGTGATACTAAAATCTGTGTTTCTTCTGGGTTTTAATATACAGAAATAATTAATTTCTGTTAGAATTTACTGAGTCTGTTATTCTGGAAAGGTTATTCAAATACTAGTTCCAATGTAACTAAAATCCAGTACAGTTTTGTATTTTAAGGTCTTAATAAAATTATGATGCAATTTGGATGATGCTAATAATCTTAGAAATTTTATTAATAAATTTTGGTATATTTGTATCCTTTGCATTAGTCTTTTAATCATACCATTTACAGTAAATGACGTTGAGTTTCAGTGATAAAAAATTTATTATGATCATGTCTAGTGGAAATATTTTTTAAAATAACTGAGACTGATAAAGGTTATAAGTGAAAGGGGTAGTAAAGTCAGTTTAGTAAGCGACAAAAAACAAAACAAGAGAATATGAAGAGAGGCTTAAAAGACTGGAAAATAAGTTGAAGAGGTACTGGAATATACTGAGAAAGAAGATATTTTAGGTAAGTGGTGAAATGTGGAAAGAGAAGATTGAAGAAAGTCGTGATTTAGTGAACTGGTGAGTGAGAGACAAGAGAACATAAAAATGGGGTCACTATTGTTCATCGTTTCACTCTTTCGTCATCAAAATATTGAGGCAATGACAAAAAAATTTCCTCCCTTGTTTTTTTGTTATTAGATGCCACTAATGGTGCATGAAAAGTCAGAGATTCGTTTTACCATCGATATGTTTGCTTTGCCTTAATTTATGGTGTATTTTGAATTAGATATGACAGAGGTAGTGGTATTTATAAACATGTTAACGCATGAGAAGATGAAAATAATTCCTTCTGTCCTCTATTCTCCTTCCCCCAACCATATGCTGCTGTATCAGGTGTACCATAACTACTGTACCTTTTTTCCTTTAATTTTACAGTATTATTACATGTATTTCATATCGTTTTTGTCTTTTCCTTTATTTTGTATCCAAATTATATTTGCATATTTATAGATAGCTTCTCATTTAGACCCTAATTACATCAATTCTAATGGGAAAAATAGTTTAGTTGTACGTCGCTTCATTATTAGTTGCGTTTTCAAGATAAAAATTAGCGACGAACAACGGTGACCTCCTGTACATATACATGGAAACTATACAATCAGTCTTGATTAAACATATCATAGGAGGAAGAGCAAGAAAGAAAAGTCTGTACTGAAAAAATAGAAGTTAATAAAGGGAGAGGACAGCTGTCAAAGGAGTTTCAGTAAATTAAAGAGTTTATTTTACAAAGTAAAGAGGAAAAAGGAAAGTTAGAAGGCTAAGTGGAGATAGTGAGAGTGCTGATTTGATGATCACTGATGTAAGGAAGTTATACCAAGATGGAAGAAATGTTTTTAGAAAATACTAAACATTGAGTAAGATGGAATGGTAGACTAGATGTCTGGGGAGAGAAGTCAACTGGGTATATGACCGTGTATATGGTTTAATATGTACTATCCGGGGAGAGGACTACCATTGGTATAAGTGAGTGATTGAGCTAGTGGCAATGTCCTTTAGCTAGTAAACTAAGACATAGCTTAATAGTTAACTAAGTTACAAAGGAAGAAACGGGTCTCGAATATACAGACAAGCAAATAAATGAATATCAATATAAATGACTATATAAACAAAATAAATTATTTTTTAAAAAACCAATACAAGTAAAGAAATTCAAATTAGTGAATACACAAATAAATAAACACATTTATAAATATATGAAGGATTTATAAGAAAGGAGAAAAATTTAAGTCTATTCATGTCACATATATAGATGCAGAAAGCATATATCAGAGTAGAAAAGTGTCACCAGAAATGTTACAGCTCGTCTCAGAGTTCCTTGGAGATGATTTAATACCAGCATTTGAAAAAAAAAATAAGATAGTTCAGAGGCCATAAAGGATATTATCAAGATAACGCTGGGCACTCTTATAAATAAACTTCGTGAATTAAGACCTTTTAGTGATGAACTGTCAGATGTATATAGTTAATATAATTTGAGGTTTCTTAAGCAAATATTTTGTCACTCATTTAATGGAAATAAAATGACAAGTAATTCTGCAATAAAGCACTGCAATAAATGTTTTCTAAGAGATGAAGAACAGTATTTGCAAATAGATCACAATGTTTGTTTATCCCTAATCAAGGCAATGAAAGAAAGTCCCATTCTGACATAATGGCTTGAAGGTAGCATATAGATGGAACAAAGGAGCGAGTGGCTGGCAAGGTCCCCCACTAAGATTTTTCCTGCTGGAATACATCTGACACTTGGGCAAGATATGAAAACTAAAACCCTTTTCTTGTATTATTTCGTAACAGATGCTGTTTTCAAAGGCATATGATGTATCTTTGAAAAAAAAAAAGGTGAATTTCGTGTTCAGTAATAAAGTAAAACGTGTAAAAGTGGCATCTATATCCATATATATGCAAGGGATGAAATATCCCTTGACTGGATGGCGGCCGATTCAAAGCAAATGCTCATTAACATATATTTCACTCGGTACTAACACATTCATCTTTATCTCAACAAGCTACCTTCCTTTTACTTTCATATCTTCCACAACCAAGCATATTCAAAGTTAATTTATACTGTTTAGGCTAGAGTTTTCCTATCAGAAACTTTTGTCTTCCTTGACACTTCATAGGAGGAAATACAAATGGGAAATTCCATTCTCCTACTCCATGCCATTAACTTATATTTTACTACAAATGGGAAGAAAAACAGAGGTTGTGATCTTGTCCCCTGCCTGAGGAGAATGAAGAAGAAAATGCTGTCCAAGAGAGATAAAATGAACTCAGGGAGACAGAGGTTGCTCAACTCCTCAATTACATAAGTAAAATTTATATTAAACATCAGGTATATTAATTATGTATAATAACCGACTCAAATGTTAACATAATTCACTTATTTCTTTGTTTTCCTCTTCCTTGATGGCTGCTCAACAAAATCATCATCACTGGTGGTTTTCTTTTTTCCCTCTATTCTCTTGCTTTCACTTCTCTCCAAGGTAATTCTGGTACTCCTTTTTCTGGGATTTGCAGGACCCTCTTCAGTACTTTTAGTCTGTTTTGTCTTTGCGTTTTTCACCGGCTCTGCAGCAATTCCATCTTGTCTTCTCCTTTTCCTCTTCACTGGCTCTTCAACAACTGCATCTTGTCTTTTCCTCTGTCTTTTTACGCCTTTATTTTCATTACTCTCGTATGTTTTTTTGCTTGAGCTAGATCTTTTTTTCTCGTCAGGATTATTAGGATACTTTAATGGCGAACGTTTCCTAGGAGAAACTTTTCTAGGGGATGCCAACTGCATCTTCTTTGCTCCAATTGCTGAGAGAAAATGGAAAAGAATTCCAGTTACTTTTGAAGACAAACTTTTGAATATTTATTATACAGTATTATTTAATATGAAATAGATAACTATTAGTGCCCACCATAAATATATTTTATTATCAATACATAAGAAACTCCAATAATATTGGTATTCATATAATTTATGGTTACCTGTGTATCCTAGACTCTAATATCCTTTAGTGCTAAGTATATGCAATGGGATTTTGAAAGAGCCAGCTATGTGTACATTCAAAATATTGATACTATTCATACTTATTTTATATACCAACTATTAAATTCCACTAGCTTTCAAGTAACTTCTTCAAGAAGATAAAACTTATATACAGTATTCAGAAAAAACAACAGTCAGCGGTATTATCAATATCATTAATGTAACATCAAAGGCAAAGTAAAGATTAAAAGATATGTAATGAATGTGAATATATATAAAAGCTCATGAAATGATTATATTTGTTGTCTCAGATCGTTTCTTACATTTGTGATAATTCTGCATGCTTCTGGTTATGGCACCATGTATAGAAAGAAAAGTGAATAATTACACTTTATCTAAATTCTTAGTACTGTAATTTTGTTCATAAAGCCATATGGTATTTTACCATGAGGATGACCAAACAGAATATAAAAAAACCTTGAAACTCACTAAAGCAAAGGGTGCACAAGAAAATAAGACGATCAGGGATCACAATCAAGATTAGGTGAAGAGGCAAGGGCAATTCATAGAATCCTCAGGTCAGGCTTTGGAGAGTGCTAATAAATGATCATGGTCTTATTAACTCTTTCATACATACATATGAAATAAACTCATATTTTGAAAGCTCATCAAAACCAATGGAAAAGCACGTTTATTCAAGCTATACAACTTTGAAATTGAAGTATGTGAATAAGCTTTTTGCAGCGTTGTCCACTATTTAGCTCCAACATAGTTAAACACCATTTAATTTCTGTTTTCTCTGACATACAATGACTGACAGATGGGGCGAGGAAGTGGAAGTTATGATGAGACCCTGATGCCTCAAGTTTTTGTTTAATTGTGGTCAATTATAAAAAAAAAAAATAATATTATCATCAGGGCTTTGAAAGTAAAAACAAAAATGCCCTGGTAACGACACAATAAGGAGCTCATTAGTCTTAAAAAACTTTAGTTTTCACTCACCTTCTACATGACACACCTCAGCTTCAGCACCATTTTCTACAAGATAGTCTAACCACAAAATCTGCTTTGTTGACAAACGATCATTGGGGCCCTTCACTTCAACAATGCGAGATTTCTGTAGAGCAGAAATATTGTAACTGCAGTTTGAAACCAAATGATACTTTTCAGCTAGGAAAAGAAACCTCATGCCAATGCTATATCCTACTACTTTTACTATATTGTCATGATATTATGCAAACTATTATTTGGGTGCAGATATATTTACATCGGACTGAGAGGAAGAGAGGAAAATAATATTCTTATTTAATATGCTGGCATTACAAAAGTAGAATTCTTTTTCCTCACACCGGAGATTAAGAGAAGCGTACTTACTTTAGTTACAGGGTTCCAAACAACGAGGTCAGGAAATCCACTGCGGGTGAACCTATGATCTTCGGCCAATCGTTTGCAAATGGATGCTAGAACTGACATCTTCATGCTTAGCACAAGGCCCTAAGAATGTACCATTTATTAGAACTAATTTTCTTGAATAATAATATTAAAAATATATTGCAACCTTATCCCCTTAAACCTTGGTCATCAAATGTTACAGGAAAAAAAGCAAGTTTTACCACCCTCCAAAATAAAGGTGTTATAAGATACTGCTTCATCAATTTTCTAAATATAATTATTCAGAAATATATCAAAATTAATATGGTACTGTACTCTCATTCATAGCTTTGATAAATTCCTCCTCCTCCATAAACCTGACAGACCAAAGAAGCAAGTGTTGTTATTACTATATACAAGATCCTGGCTAAGAACTTAGTTTTCCAATAACTTTAACAAAGAACCATAAACACAAATTACCTACTTTTTTGTTGCTGTGTGCAATTTAAAAATAATTGTACACAAACATCTATAAAGAGTCATCAATTACCTAAATTTTATAGTAATGACAGGCTTCTTAAAAAAAAAATAAAAGGGGCAAAAATTACTAGAGATTAATGAACAAAGAGCATTCAGAAGAATAAGATCACTCCATAGTTTAGCAGCTGGCTGAGATTTTTCCTTCTTTTAATACCTTCAGTGGTGTAGTTGGTAGCACCTAGGAACAGTGATTAAGAGTTTTATGTTCAAATCTCAGCATGGTGGAAAATGTGTTTCATGTCTTCACATATGTTAGTTAATGTCTTTATTGATCATTATTGATGCCTATATATTATGGGATTTGAAGTATATTGGTAAACAGCCACGAGTGAGGTTGGGAGGCAGTAAAATGAACATAAAGCATTAAAAAGAATTGTGCTCATTCCCTAGCTTAGCAGTTAGATGAGAGGATTGTTTCTTCTTTTAATACCTTTGGTGGTGTAGTTGGTAGTGCCTTGGCACATTGATCATTATTAGGTTCGAGTCCCAGACAGGGGTAAAATATGATTTGTATACATATACAGTAGGTCCTCGTATAACGTCGTTCCGAGTTGCGTTGTTTTGCAGTTATGTCATAGGCCAATAAATAATTAATACATGATTAATAAAGTACTCTTTCCATCAACCTGGCTGGTGTGGTAAATTCAAACTGCGAGCCAAAACAGCTTGAGAGCATGGCAGAGGAATACAAAGCTAGCACGACTGTTGTATTCATATTTATCAAGTTAATGGCTTTATTTATTTAATTATATATTTGGTTATATTGAAGGATTATACTGAATTAAAATTAAGAAAACAAACAAACACATAGCTGTAAATACGATTTTATTTGAAATACACACAAATATAAAGTAATCAAACACAGCTGTATTTGTATTTACCAATTTAATGGCATTAGTTATATATTTTTTTATATATTTGGTTATATTGACTTAAAAAACAAACAAACACATAGCTGTAAATACAATTTTATTTGAAATACACACAAATACAAAATTAGAAAAAACACAGCTGTATTCATATTTATCAAGTTAATGGCTTTATTTATTTATATTTTATATACAGTGGTGACCCCAACCCACAAACAAACAATCCCACAAGCAACATTTGACCCAAACCCATGAACACGAATGTGTTGATCAAGCCACCACGTATCCCACTCGGCCGCTCTCAGTTCTTCATTGGTGCCCGTGCTGTGTGGTTTGTTCATGATCTGATAGTAGTTCTTGCTTTATTTTCCATTGTTTTACTTTTCATATAGCCTTTGTTATGGCTCCAAAGAAAGTTAAAAGTGTTAGTGATACCGGTGTCAAACACTCTAGATGCATAACAGTGGAAACAAAGACAAATAATTTCTAAACATGAAAATGAGGTTTGTGTGTCCGATCTCGCCACGCAGTATAACATGGCAAAATCGAACATCTGTACTATTTAAAAGACTAAAGAGATCTTAAAGGCGGCTGATGTGTCTAAGAGAGTAAATATACTAACGAAGAAAAGATCACAAGTAATAGAAGAGGTAGAAAAATTATTATTATTGTGGATAAATGAAAAACAGCTGGTCGGAGATAGTATTAGCGAGGACATAATATGCGCTAAGGCTTTGGAAATCCACCATAATTTAGTAGCGTGCTCTCTGAGTTCTAGTGGCGCTAAACTTGAGGAATTTAAAGCCAGCAGAAGTTGGTTTGAACTTTTTCGTTTCCGAACTGGGATTCATAGCGTCATTAGACATGGAGAGGCGACTAGTTCCAACCAAAAAGCAGCGGATTCTTACATGAAGGAATTTGCTAAATATGTTGAAGATGAAGGTTATATCCTGCAACAAGTTTTTAATTGCGATGAAACGGGATGCTTTTGGAAGAAAATGCCCAAAAGAACCTATATAACCCAAGAGGAGAAATCACTTCCTGGCCACAAACCAATGAAGGACAGGCTTGCCCTTTAATTGTGCACTAATGCTAGTGGAGACTGTAAGATCAAGCCTCTTTTAGTTTACCACTCTGAAAATCCGCATATTTTTAAGCGCACTGATGTATTGAAGGCTAGCCTCCCAGTAATGTGGAGGTCAAATCCAAAGGCTTGGGTCATGCGGATTTTATTCCTACAGTGGATGATTGAAGTGTTAGCGCCAACAGTGAAAAAATATCTAGAGGAAAATGATTTTTCCCCTCAGTGTCTCCTCATAATGGATAATGATCCTGCCCATCCACCAAGTGTGGAAGAAGATCTCCCTATACATTACGACTTCATTAAAGTCAGATTTCTGTCTCCCAACACCACTCCTATCCTCCAGCCCATGAACCCGCAGCTAATTTCTAATTTTAAAAAGTTGTATACGAAGGGTCTTTTTGCCAGGTGTTTCCAGGTCACCAATGACATGCATTTGACCCTTCGTGATTTCTGGGAAGACTACTTTAATATCCTCCACTGCATTGGCCTCATTGGAAAAGTATGGAAGGTGGCCTCATATCGTACACTGAACACCGCCTGGAGAAAACTTTGGCCACGTTGTGTGACTTTTTAGTTAATGTAAGCTAACGTATTTGCTAATGACGTCACGGCTGCCGCCATATTTACGAATGACATCACGACGATATGTTTACGTGGGTCAGCTGGGCTGAGAGAGTGGTCAAAGGACTGAGAGACGCAGCTAAGACTTGAGCTAAGGAAGCGACTGCATAGTAGACTGAAGTTAATTTTAGACATAATAACCTGCTGGTGTACTGGAGTCGGGTTGGATTACCTGGAGTTGGTTATTGGTGGGTCTAGACAAATTGTCCTGGTGAGTAAAAGTTTATTAACATTGGTAGCAGAATGTGGTTCTAAGATCAACAATGGCATCGTCTGGCAGCAGCAAGTGTGTGGGTGAGTCGGCCTATGAGAATTGGAGGAAAGATATTGAGATTTGGTGTAAATTAACGAATTTGCCAAAGAAAAAACAGGCATTAACCATTCATTTGTCACTTGAAGGAAGGGCGAGGTTGGCTTTCTCTGAGATTGAGATTAAGGATTTGGAAAGTGATGATGGTGTTAAGACATTGTTAGATAAGCTTGATGGTTTATTTTTGGCGGAGGAAGTTTGCAGCATTCCAGGACCTCTGTCATTTAAGGAGGCAAAGTGATCAAGATATTAGGATATTTGTGTCAGTATTTGAACATACGTATCTTTTGTTTACTACCCAAGGTATGACACTTCCAGACTAAGGTATGGCTTTCATGGTACTTGCTTCATGCAATTTGAGTGACAGTGAGCAGTAATTGGTGATGTCGGCCATCTCTGATATGACATAAAATATGAAGTTGCTTTGAACCGCATATTTGCTAAGGATATTAGTGTACAGCCTGGCGCTGTTGGTAGAACTGAATTGAAAAGTGAACCTGTCCTCCAGGCGGAGGAAGTGGAAGGTGACATTAAGGAGGAAGAGGCATTTATGGTAAGAGGTTTTCAGCATGATGACGTAGGTCCCGAGGTGGTCGTAGGGGAAGACTATCAACCAGGTAAAGGGGATACCCCCATCCATCCACAAGTAGAAGGTAGAATCCTCTAGGGCCAGATGGGAAGGTGTTGAAGTGCTTGATATGTGACTCACAATTCCAATGGGCACGGAACTGCCCATGTGCGTATGAAAATACACCTAACGAAGGGGACAATGAGGCAGTGTATCTGTCATTATTTACAGGTTATGCCAGAGGCAAGGAAAAGCTCGTGAAGCTTGTAGAGGAGTCTGCTGGTTGTGCTGATTTAAACTCAAGGTGCTCCACGTCAGTATGTGGCAGTACTTGGCTCCATAATTTTGTGAAAAACCTCAGTGATTATTAGCAGACGGGCATAATTAAAGAATTATCGGCTGCCACATTTAACTTTGCCGACGGGGTCACCATTCCCCCCTCAAGCGAGTCACTCTGCCATGTTTTATTGATGGTATGAAAGCGGAGTTTGTGACTGACGTGGTGGATTGTAACATCCCGTTACTCCTGAGTGGACGGTCGATGAAGAAGGCGAAGATGTTAATTAACTCTGCAATTGACCAAGTTAAAATTCAAGGAATGATTATTGATTTGCAAACATCAGTATCAGGCCACTATTTCTTACCGATATCAGCATGACTAGAGTAGGAATTGGGTGGAGAGATTGCCTTGGCTGCTTTGTAGGGGAGAGATGTGAAGAAGATGGCTTACAAGCTCCACAGACAGTTTGGACGCCCTGCAGTGGCTAAGCTAATGAAACTCATTACTAATGCAGGGATTAAGGACTCAGAACTAGAACAGGCAGTCCATAAGGACACCAAGGAGTGTGAAATTTGTATTAGATTTGGAAAAGAGAGACCATGCCATGTAGTCATTTTGCCTATGGCATCTTGGTTCAATGAAGCCATTGCCTTAGACCTTAAGGTTTGGGGTGGAAAATATTTCCTTGTCATCATTGACTTGAACACGGTACTGTACAGCAACAGTTATTGGGGATAAACGGGCTGTCACCTTTATCAAGGCCCTGTTCCAGAGTTGGATTGATATGTTTGGAGCACCAGGGAAAATCCTATCGGACATCGGATAACGGATGTGAATTTAACAATGAAGAGACGCAGGCACTGGGAGAGGCATTCAACATCAAAATCATGGCCACTGCAGCCGAGAGCCCCTGGAGCAATGGACTGTGTGAACTGTTAAATGCTGTAATTGGGAATATCGTAAGAAAAATCATAGAAGAAAGTAAACGTAACTTAGAGGTTGCCTTGTCTTGGGCAGTGTCGGCGGGACATGCCCTCACTAATTTCTCTGGATTTTCCCCTAATCAGCTCGTGTTTGGTCACAAACCAGGACTTCCCAAGGTGTATGCCAATGATCCCCCCACACTGGAAGATACTGGGACATCAGAAACTGTAGCCTCCTGGCTAGTACTGTGGTAACGCGCTGGCCTCGTATTCGTGAGGTTGATGGATCGCACCTTGTCCAGGCTGTTTACTGGGGAGGTTACTGCTGTTGCTGGGCACCACAGTAGTGGGTTGGGGCCTGTGCTGGCTGGCGACCGCCCTATGGGTCCTTCATGACCCGTTCCACCCATCTGTGGGTGGAGAATTAAAAAAAAAAAAAAAATCAGAAACTGTGAGGAACAATTTGAATGCTCTTCATCTAGCAAGGAAAGAATTTGTGAAAAATTAATTTGATAAACGTCTGGCTAGGGCACTACGACACAACATTCGTGCTAGTGACTTTGATAATGTACAGAATGGTGATGAGGTTTTTTTACAAGAGACATGAGTTACGAGTGGCATGGACCCGGGATGGAAAGCAAGTCCTAGTGAGGCATGGGGGAGTTTATGTGAAGATCCATGCATGCAGGCTGGCAAGGGTTCCAGCTTCTGCTGGGGAGGTAAGAGACAGTGATGCAGATGGGATCATGCAACATAAGGATGTAGAGCCAGAGCCAGTGGTGTCTAGAGAGCACTATCACACACAGGAGTCCAAGAGTGACGATGGGCAATGTCAACCAAAGGCGAAGGAAGATGATAGTTCAAGAGAGCCCGAAGGTGTGCCCGTGCCACAGCAGCCTTCATACCTTACTGCAGGCCAGTGGATACAAGGAAAACGTAGAGAGAGTGGTGAGCTGGTGTTTGGATGAGTTGTGAGCTGGGCCCTGAACCAAGATTTTAGCACCTGGAAGACTGTTGATGAGGGTACAGGAATGATAATTCTCTTCAACTCTGAGGAGGTGATGTGTGCTAAGGAAAAAGAAATACAGATCTGGTGGGACAATAAAGTCTATGAAGAGGTAGAAGATGTCGGTCAAAAGACCCTATCTGTGCGGTGGGTTGTGTCGGAGAAAGTAAAGGGAGAACAAATGGTGGTGAAGGCATGCCTGGTGGCAAGAGGATTTGAGGAGGACATAAGTGAACTTTGCATGGATTCTCCGACATGCTCAAAGGAAGCCATACGTTTGGCATTATCACTTACTGCGGCCTTGGGTTGGACTTGTCACTCCTTGGATGTTAAGGCAGCCCATTTGCAGGGCAATGAAATCAGTACGGACATACCTCTACGCCCTCCTCCAGAGTTCGCTGATGGCTGGTTATGGAAGCTGAGAAAGACTGTATATGGCTTGTGTGATGCAGCCCATCATTGGTTCCTCAGAGTGAAAGACCAGTTAACAGATCTCGGCACTCAGATGTGTTCACTGGATCCGTTATTGTTTTACTGGCGATGGAATGGCAGGACTGAGGGCGCGATCTATAATTATGTGAATTATTTTCTGTGGGCGGGGACTCCTGAGCTCAAGAGTAAAGTGATAGACCAGTTGAAGCAACTTTTTCTGATTGGAAGCTCCGAGTCAAAGGCATTTAAGTATGTAGGTTTGAACATCACCTCATACAAAGATGGTGGCTTTACACCAGACCAGTTAGATTATGCATCCACCTTGACTCCCATGACAGTCAGTCGTAAAAGGGCAAATGTGAAGATGAGAGAAGTGTCAGAGTTGGAAATATCGGCATACAGAGCGCTGGTAGGCCAGTTAAGTTGGATTGCAACTCATAGCCGTCCAGACACTGCTTTTGACCTGTGTGAACTGAATGCAGCATGTAACTGGGCAACAGTGGCTGACATCTTGCAACTTAACAAGGTCACATCTAGAGTGTAGACAGAGAACATTCGGCTGCATATACCAAGAATGTTAAGGCTTGTGAATTGTTATCTTGAGTGATTTTCAGATGCTTCTTTTGCTAATATGGTGGGTAGTGGGTCACAAAGTGATTTTATCATATTCTTGAGGAGTGATGATTACAAAAGATGCCCCATCTACTGGCAGTCAAAAAGGATCAGACGGGTGGTTAAGTCCACTCTGTCTTCAGAGGCACTGGCTTTATTGGATTGTCTTGAGAAGGCTGTGTACCTAGCCAGAATACTATATGATGTACCTGGTTGCGGAAATCTAAGGATTCGGACATTCATTGACAACAAGAGCCTGGTGGATTCCCTGCATTCAAGTAGGAGTGTGGATGATAGATTATTTAGGATTGATATACACTACTACGTGAGATGTTGGAGCGTGGAGAGGTGGCTGAAGTGGCTTGGGTGGACTCATCGGGACAGTTGGCTGATTACCTCACTAATAAGAGGGCTTCACCAGAGCACCTCCGTGCTGCCATCAGCAGGGATTAAATTAAAGCATAGCATATCACATACAGCACTTGTATGTGGACCATGGGGGAATAAACTATATAAAGGAATAGAGAGGGCACTGTATATATATATATATATATATATATATATATATATATATATATATATATATATATATATATATATATATATATATATATATATATATATATATATATATATATACAGTGCTCTCTCATTTATCAAGGGAGTTCGGTTCCGGGACCCGCCGCGATAGGTGAAAAACCGCGAAGTAGGAGCACCATATTTAATATAGGTATTTTACATTTATTTTTACCTTTACTGTATAAACACTCCCTGCACTGTTAATAAACCCACCCTTTACTTTATTAGTAACAGTGCGCAAGCATAAATTTATATGAACGTGATATTAAGAAGATTGAAAAAAAGCATTAAGAAGAAACTGCAAACAAAATTTGATATAATATCGTCAGGCAAATAGCGTGTAGAGAATATATATATTTCATTTAAGTTTCCCATGTACAGGATGATATACGTTTTCTTTAAACGAATTGTATACGTTTTCTTTTTCTCTCAACTGACACTACTGTATTTACGTTAAGATTTCGCGCAGCATGGTCTATAGATAGAATAAAGTTTACAACCAAGGACCAAGGAATATTAATAATACTATAATCTTGAAAATTAGATAAACCCCAAATAGGGTGAGTAAATAAATATTTTATGAGTTAGATATTGTGCCTGAATAAGCATCAGCTGATAAGGAGGAAAACAAACAAACAAACATTTATTTCCATATTTGTACAATGGTTATTCTTCTAAGATTAAAAATTACTTATAAGAAGACATTATTATTATTATTATTACATAGAAAATTAAGAGTACAGGTACACTAAAAAAAAGTTAGTTTCATTTTTGTATAAAGAGATAATAGAGTACTAACTAAGAAAAGGATACTATATAATAAATTAAGACAGCTAGATAGATAGAAAGACAAATATACAGAGATGAACGAAGGAATATAGAAAAAAATAAAAGAAGCAAGTTAATGTATACAGGAAGCCACATAGCTGAGATTGGAAACGAGGAGTCAAATATGTGTGTGAGAGAGAGAGAGAAAAACATCTTTAATTAACTCTTGTTCATTCAACCAAAACTACATTATTTATTGTAAAAATAATGGTTTAATGACAAATTCGTAATAATACTAATAATAATTATAATAATAATTTCCACAATCATCATCAAAGAAAAATTACTGCTGCCAATAATAAGATCTAAGGAGAATTTTTGGAATAAATATCATAAAAGTCATGAAGAGGTATATTAAAACCCAGCAGAGAATTGGATATTCATTACACATCTTTTATAATCCCTTCACATCTGACAAGTCATTACACTCCACCTCTGTTTCTCTTTACTTTATGTATTCTCCGTGCCCTGGCCCGATAAAGGCTGCTTTAGTTTATTACTTTTTGGCCTGTCCTGGTGTGTGTGTGTGTGTGGAAAAAAAAAATAAATAATAATAAAAATAATATATATATATAAATAAATAAATAAATAATTAAATAAATAAATTAAATATGGTGATTCTACTTCGCAGTTTTTCACCTATTGCGGCCGGTCCCGGAACCGAACCCCTGCGATAAACGAGGGAACACTGTACATATATATATATATATATATATATATATATATATATATATATATATATATATATATATATATATATATATATATATATATATATATATATATATATATATATATATATATATATATATATATATATATATATATATATATATATATATATATATATATATATATATATATATATATGACTCGTATTTTGCCCCTGCCCATGACTAAAACTTTAGACACATAATTAGTGTGCCAAGGCACTACCAACTACACCACTGAACGTCTAAAAGAAGATGCAAACCTCACAACTAACTGCTGTGGTGGGGAATGAATACATTCTGCTGAATGCTTTTCGTTCACATTACAATTCTTCCCAACCTCACCATGGCTTTGTTTTTGCATTTAATTCAAATCACATGCTAAATAGGCACCAATAATAATTAAATAGACACATTAACATATGTGAAAACATGAATCATATTTTGCCCAGGCCAAGACCCAAACCTAAGACACATAATTAGTGTGCAAAGGTGCTACCAACTACACTACTGAAGGTTTAAAGAAGAAGAAAATCTTACAACTAACTGCTGTGCTAGAGAATGAATGCATTCTTTCTGAATCCTTTTTGTCCATATCTGATTGTTACTGATGCTTACATAGCATGGGTTTGAGTCAAAAGAAAAAACGAAGCCACGAGTGAGGTGGAAGCTATAATATGATTAAAATACATACAGAAAGAATGCATTCATTCCCTAGCACAGCAGTTAGTGGTGAGGTTTACTTCATCTCTTAGACTTTCAGTGGTGTAGTTGGTAATGCTTTGGCACACTAATTATGTTTCTTAGGTATGACTCCCAGCCAGGGGCAAAATGTGATTCATGTTTTGAAATACAGTGATCCCCCCATTATCGCAGGGGTTCGGTTCCGGGACTCGGCGCAAAACAGGAAAATAGCGGGGTAGGATCAGCCTATATGTACATAGATATTTTAATTTATTTTTACGTTTACACTGTATAAACTCTCCCTGTATTGTTAACAAACCACCCTTTACTTCATAAATAACAGCATGCAAGCGTAAATTTATATGACATACTCATGTACATAGGTATTTTACAACTATTTTTACGTTTACTGTATAAACACTCCCTGCATTGTTAAAAAACCACCCTTTACTTTATAAATAACAGAATGCAACGTAAATTTATATGTACATGATAGGTAAACTTACCTTATCTGTTATGGTTAACATTTTCCTTTGCCGCTTAGGCTCACTACAAGAAGCCTTAGAAGATGAAGGATGCTTGGGAGGCATTGCAAAGGTTAAAATATGCGAGTAAAAAAATCACAAGCAAAACGTATTAATAATAATAAGCACAACGTGAACGGCGCACACGAGTGAGGCGAGACAATGGAAGATGGTGGAAGCCTTTGTCCGAAACACTGATAGCGGTATCGTATTTTACATGTTGCAATACTGTTGGTATTTATGTTTTTTACTATTTTTTACTGTTTTATTATTCTTAGTGTAAGAAATACGTTTTTTATCAATTAAATCATGAAACTACTGGAAATATAAATATATATGCTAGCTCACGTAGCTGCAACCCCAATACATTGTACGCTATCGGACACAAGCAAAACGTTTAATAAGCACATTTGTCCGAAACGCTGATAGCGGTATCGTATTTTACATGTTGCAATACTGTTAGTATTTATGTTTTTTACTATTTTTTACTGTTTTATTATTCTTAGGGTAAGAAATACGTTTTTTTAATCAATAAAATCATGAAACTACTAGAAATATAAATATATATGCTAGCTCACATAGCTGCGACCCCAATACATTGTACGCTATCGGACACTATTTCGCACGATGCATTACTGTGAGTTATACTGTACGTACGTATATCTAAACTTATGTTTTTTACTATTTTTTACTCTTATTATTTGTAGGCTGGGAAATAAATTTTTTTTTAGCAATTAGATAATGAAATGTTAAAAAAAAAAAATGAAAATACTGAGAATTTTTATTTTTTTAATATTTTAATACTTTTGCATATACAGTGTTGCCTCACTTATCGCGGTAGTTCGGTTCCGGGACCCAGCGCGAACCAGGAAATCCGCGAAGTAGGATCCGCCTATATGTACATAGATATTTTAATATATTTTTACGTTTACACTGTATAAACCCTCCCTGCACTGTTAAAAAACACCCTTTACATTATAAATAACAGCAAGCAACGTAAATTTTTATGAAAGTGATAGATAAAATTACGGTCAATGAAGTGATAATGACATGACATACACACTCATTTACAATTATTTTTTCGTTTACGTACTGTATAAACCCTCCCTGCACTGTTAAAAAAACACCATTTACATTATAAATAACAGCAAGCAACGTAAATTTTTATGAAAGTGATAGATAAAATTACGGTGAATGAGGTGATAATGACGTGACATACATACTCATTTACAATTATTTTTTCATTTACGTACTGTATAAACCCTCCCTGCACTGTTAAAAAAACACCCTTTACATGATAAATAACAGCAAGTAACGTAAATTTTTATGAAAGTGATAGATAAAATTACGGTGAATGAGGTGATAATGACGTGACATACATACTCATTTACAATTATTTTTTCGTTTACGTACTGTATAAACCCTTCCTGCACTGTTAAAAAAACACCCTTTACATTATTAATAACAGCAAGCAACATAAATTTTTATGAAAGTGATAGATATAATTACGGTGAATGAGGTGATAATGACGTGACATACATACTCATTTACAATTATTTTTTCGTTTACATACTGTATAAACCCTCCTTGCACTGTTAAAAAAACACCCTTTACATTATAAATAACAGCAAGCAATGAAAATTTTTATGAGAGTGATAGATAAAATTACGGTGAATGAGGTGATAATGACGTGACATACATACTCATTTACAATTATTTTTTCGTTGACGTACTGTATAAACCCTCCCTGCACTGTTAAAAAAAACACCATTTACATTATAAATAACAGCAAGCAACGTAAATTTTTATGAAAGTGATAGATAAAATTACAATGAATGAGGTGATGATGACGTGACACACACTCATTTACAATTATTTTTTCGTTTACGAACTGTATAAACCCTCCTTGCACTATTAAAAAAAACACCCTTTACATTATAAATAACAGCACGCAACGTAAATTTCAATAAAAAAATGAAAATACTGAAATTTTTTTTCTCAATATTTTAATATTTTTGAGTATACCCATTTTTAATAATAATTTATCCAAAAAAAACCCGCAATAGAGTGAGAACGCGAACCAAGAAGCGCGAATAACCGAGGTAACACTGTACCCAAAAAATAAAATAATAATTTGCCAAAAAAAAAAAACCGTGGTACAGTGAAAACGCGATCCAGCGGGGGATCACTGTACACCTTGTTTGTTTTTTTCCGCGTTTTTTTTAACCGTGAAACTGCAATAATGTCCAAAATAAATAATAGTAAAACATATGAAATTCGTGAATAACACCCAAGGGAAAAAAAAAATATATATATATATATATATATATATATATATATATATATATATATATATATATATATCATTTCAGTAAAAAATTGACTGCCTCGGAGGCACTTTTCCGCCATCCACCTCCTCTTCTATCACTTCATGCAATCGGATGTTATGATGAAAGTAAAAAAAAAAGAAGCATTAAGAACAAACAACAAACGTATTTTCAATATCGTCAGGGAAATAAGGCGCGAGGGTGAATCAGTTGATACGGAAGTAGCAAAACAGTTGCCATTAGAGGTTCGTTCTCCCGCATCCTTCTCCTCCTCTACCACTCAATGCGATCGATTATTAAGAAGAAAATTTAAAAAAAGCATTAAGAACAAACAGCAAACAATTTTTCGATGTAATATCGTAAGGGAAATAGCGTGCGAGGGTCCATCAGCTGATACGGAAGTGTGACAAAACGTTTGCCAATAGAGGTTCGTTCTCCCTCATCCTCCTCCTCTTCTACCGCTTAATGCAATCAAATATTATGAAGAAAATTGAAAAAAAGCAGTAACAACAAAGAGCAAACAAATTTTTGATATAATATCGTCAGGGAAATAACGTGCGAGGGTGCATCAGCTGATACGGAAGTGTGACAAAATGTTTGCCGATAGAGGTTCGTTCTCCCGCATCCTCCTCCTTTTCTACTGCTAAATGCGATAGAATATTATTAAGAAAATTGAAAAAAAGCATTAAAAAACAAACAGCAAACAAACTTTCGATATAATATCGTCAGGGAAATAGCTTGAGAAGAATATATATATATCATTTAAGTTTCCCTGATATACGTTTTCTTTATAACGAATTGTCTAGTTTTCTTTTTCTCTCCGCTGACTTTGTGTACGTTTAGATTTCGTGCAGCACGGTCGATATGTAAAGAAGATAGAATAATGTTTAGAACCAAGGAATATTAATAATACCTACTATAATCTTGAAAATTAGATAAACCCCAAATGGAGTGAGTAAATAAATATTTTATGAGTAAGATAGGCATCAGCTGATACGGAAGTGGCAAAACGTTTGCCAATAATGGTTCATTCCCCTGCATCCTCCACCTCTTCTACCGCTTAATGTAATCGGATATTATGAAGATATTGGACACAAAACATTAAGAACAAACAGCAAACAAACTTTCGATATAATATCGTCAGGGAAATAGCATGCGAGGATGCATCAGCTAATACAGAGACGGGAAAACATTTGCATCCTCGTGCTCACCGCCACCATGCACGTCCCATTGTATGCCTGTTGCCCACAGCATAATAGAGTGCATTAATTTATTTACTGTGCAGTAAATCTGCATATCTTTTATACTGTACACTATTTGCATGTTAATATCAATAACTACAGGTATTTCTGCTTTGTTATATACTTATAAAATATGTTTTACTTATCTTATATCTTTGGCATAGTGTGTCTATGGACGGTTGTGAAACTTATCTATGCCCTTTATCATTGTTTCCTATGGAAAATGACTGTTATTTTTCACGCGATTTTCCATTTACCCGTTACATCTGAGAACCTATCTTCGCGTTATTCTGAGAACTAGGTGTATATATATATATATATATTATATATATATATATATATATATATATATATATATATATATATATATATATATATATATATATATATATATATATATATATATATATATATATATATATATATATATATATATATATATATATATATATATATATATATATATATATATATATATATATATATATATATATATATATATATATATACAGTGGTGACCCAAACCCACGAATTTAATCCATTCCCAAGACCTGTTCGTGGGTTGGATTTATTTTTCCCATTAAAAAGCATGTAAATTCAATTAATCCAATCCTAGTCACAATAAATATTTATTTTAAAATTTTTCGAGTAAGTAAAAACATGAAATATAATACAGGGTACAGTATATGCATTATATCTGGATGGTGGTGGAGGAGGAGGAGGAGGGGGACTACTTTTTGGAAGAGTCCCCTTCCATAAAAACATTAGGGAAATCTTCTGATACAGGCTGTATTTCTGGTGTTTTCTCTCTTTTGGTAGCTGCTTCCCTGCCTACTGGCACAAGGAAACGATCCAGAGAAATTAGTCTCTTTCTTATTTGGTAAGTTTTTTAAAAATATTCATCGCAGTCATTTACCATGTCCACTACTCTATTGCTCACAGTTTTATCTGAGTGATGATTCTCAATGAAAGCCTGCACATCATTCCACTTACTAAAATTTTGTTTAAATTCTTCACTGGACAACTTTACCCTCTCATCCTTCTCCACCACTGACTGCACCTCAAGGAGAATCTTCACCTGTTCAAGTTGCAACTCAATTAATTCATCGGTAATAAGTTATTCTTTGTGGTCCTCTACAATTAACCCCCAAGCCCAAACTTTTGCCCATGGCCACAATTTCACTCACAATTTGAATAGCTAACTCCTGCTTGAAGCCTTCAAACTCTCTATCAGTCACACAACCTGGCCAAAGTTTCCTCTAGGCAGACTTAAACGTGCTCTTTCAATAACGCCAAGGCAGTGAATATCACGAAGGGTCAACTCCGTGTCATTGGTGACCTGAAAACACCTGGCAAAAAGACCCTTTGTATACAATATCTTAAATTGGAAATTACCTGCTTGTCCACGGGCTGGAGGATAGGAGTGGTGTTGGGAGGCAGAAATTTTACTTTTATGAAGTCGTACTGTATAGCAAGATATTCTTCCACACCTGGAGGATGGGTAGAAGACACTTAAGGGGCAAAATCAACCACTCCAGGAATAAAATCTGCATGACCCAAGCCATTGAATTTGACCTCCACATTACCAGAAGGTTAGCCTTCAACATGTTATTGCGCTTAAAACTGCGCAGATTTTCTGATTGGTAAACTAAAAGAGGCTTGATCTTACAGTCCCCAATAGCAGTAGTGCTCAATAAAAGTGTAAGCCTGTCTTTCATCAGTTTGTGGCCAGGCAGTGACTTCTCCTCTCGGGTTATATAGGCTCTTTTGGGCATTTTCTTCCAAAAGAGTACAGTTTCTTCAGAATTAAAAACTTGTTGCAGGATATAACCTTCACTCGATAAAATTAGCAAATTCCTTCACGTAAGAATTCACTTTTGGTCGGAACTAGCCGCCTCTTCATGTCTAATGATGCTATGAATCCCAGATCGTCGATGAAAGTGTTCAAACCAGCTTCTGCTGGCTTTAAATTCGTCAACTTTAGTGCCACTAGAACTTGAAGAGTTCGCTAGTACATCTTAGTGGATTTGCAAAGCCTTAGTGCATATTATGCCCTTGCTTAAAAAAAAAATAATAATCATAAAAAAAAAAAAAATAAATATATATATATATATATATATATATATATGAAAGCGTCACACTCCCCTGGCAGTAGCAATTGCACATGCTTCTTCTTCCACTTCAGTTCAAGGCCCATATTGTTAGTTATTTATGTTATTGCCATCAGAACTCTACAAAGCTTACCTTTAAGTAGTTGAAATTACGAAAAGCATCCCAAGCAATCAGGCACACTTTTCCATAATGCTCATTCCATATTTTCTCAACTTCTGACTCCACTTCACTCTCTGACCAGTTGCTAATCTGTGACAGCCTGTAATAGGAGAAACATAAATCAACAAATAAATAAATAATCTTATTTAGTAGTTTGAAAACAAAACTTACACATTCCAATCTTATATCTATTAAATTAATATCAAGTATTTATTTTTTTAAAAGTTCAAAAGTGCAATTAGAACTGCATTATTTTTCCTGATAAAGGTTAGCAGGGTGATGTTAACCAGGCAAGGAAACGAAAATAATTAAAAATGGAAAACTTATTACTTTGCATATATAATCACTCCTGATTTGTTCAATACTGGAAAAGGATTTGTGAACAAAACCAAACTCAAGCCAGTTTATCTTAGCTTCATCATATGGCCTTGACATTGCTCTTTAATATTATGTCAAGGCGCGATATATATCACTGCACCAATTTACTTTCTCTTGCAGTCTCTCACACTATTGAATGTCAAATATTCTTAAGAAATAGGCTCCACATACATGGACATTTCAACTATTTGGCCTATATCTAGTTCAACTGCTAAGCTTGAATTCTTAATTCTTTATTCATGCATTATCCATAACGTCCCCAATCACAATTAAACTTTGTCTGTTCCCACATATATTCAATGCCTTGGAACAAACTTTCTCCTTATATTCTTTCAAAGGGCTTCATTTCCAAAACTAAGGTTTGATTTTCTAGCTTGCATCCATAATCCAACAGTCACTAGCATATACTACTGTGAGAGCAACTAATAGGCAATTAATCCAATCTTGGCGTGCCTTGATTTGCCCCACATTCAAAAGTTTACTTTGTGCCTTTTGTAGCTTTGCCCTTTTTCAAAATCTTTTCCTTGATTACCATTTGAATTTATATTCATTCAAAAATATTTGCAACTTTGAACCTCCTCCAATACCAAACCATATCATAATACCACTGTCTCATATGACCATCTCTACTGCATCTCATCACTCTTTTCAGCTCCCACATTTTCAAATAAGTCCTCCCCCCAGCCTCTCCAGTTGCTATTGTAAATCAATCATCTGTAGAGTACCTTTCTCATTTCTTAACTCGTACTTCCCTCCAACATTCTACATCCTTGCCTGAACATTATGTGATCTAGAAACAAAATTTCCATGAAAACGAAAACATACCACTGACTTAACACAAAGACTAAACAACTGTTAATGGTGTAATTTTTATAGATAAAACTTAGTAATACTGGCCTATTTAACTGAAACTAGTATAAAAGAGCAGTAAAGATCTTCCTGCAGTCAAAAGGTCACAAACAGTAGTGATATATCACCCAAATAACTTCTACCAACTCAACTACACTTATTTTTCCTTTACATGCATGTCCAAACCGTCTGACTTCCTTCTGATACATTTATGGTAGCAAAATTTTCAATTGGCATTTCACTGTCTGTCCACTGAAAGCAATTAGGATGGAAAATACAAGACTGAAGGAAATGTAGGCTATCTTATATGAAAAATATATGAAGAAATATTACAATATGGGCAATCAGATATACAAGTAAGAGGAAAACGTACCTTTCATCAATAACATGCTTTCTTGACAGATAGAAATGGGAGTCATCTAGATCTAGAGGAGTAGCCTGATGAGGGGATCTAAAAACATCATCAACTGGCATATACAGAATATCCCAGAAAAATATTCCAAAGAGTGAATTCACTGTCGTTCCTTCACGATGCAAACCTTGAATGAAATGTGCTTCAGTTAAGATTCACTACCTATGGCATGCTTATTATTACTAATGTTATTATTATTATTATTAATAAAAAAAAACTACCTTTGAAGCTTTTATGAGATTTCTGAAACATATGAAATACAGAATTTCATAATCATATCTTAGAGATTTGTATTTACAAAAAGTGATAAATTGTTTTTTTAAAACTCAGTATTCTTATAAATTCTACAACTGCAAAATGGAATATCATATTATTTTCCTTGTTTAAGAGCCAATCATTATAATTGTATAATAAGGCAACAATCCCCCTTGTAACAGGAGAGGTCGAGTTAGTGCACACACCGTTCACCAGAATATTTCAATGTGCTCTGAGATAATATATATATCTTTCTTCACACATATACGATATCAATCTCCTCCCTTTTATTCTCACTCAATCAAGCACATTCAGAGACTGAATTACATAGATTATGGAATTGTCCAATCAGAACCTTTCATGTCTTGACTATATGGGAGAAAAATACTAAAGATTTCCAGCCCCCTCGTTCTGCATTATATCATAAATTTTTATGATAAATTGGGAAATATGGAAGCAGTATTCTAGTCCCTAATAAATATGACTCAGTAAAAAATATTTTAAAATTTATAATTTTTTCCATTCATATGGATAACATTTTTAACGTTAATACAAGCAATACACATAAAATATTTCAATGATGGACAAGTACATTCAAACATAAAGCCAAAGTAAATGTTTCTAACAAACCTTCTGTATATCCTTTGGAGTTATAATAACCAAGGGCCAATTCTTCAACTGAGCAAACAGTTACTGTTCCCTCACCAGCATGGCGATCAGAGTCTTGACGGATGAAGACTCGCTTGTAACCAGAGTCACTAAAATAATATGAAAAGATTATAGCAAATACAGTACAATAAGCATTTTTGAAGTTTTTTTGTGTCACACTTAGATTCCATTTGAATAAAGACGGACTCAGAGAGGGATTAAGGTTGGATGACTTCTCCAATGACCAGCAGCAGGATTGAAAGCGTGTATCTCAGGCTTGTCACTTCCCAACTCGGGTGCTCTACCACTGAGCTAATACAGCCCCTATTAAGACAATACAGTATACATAATGTGGGTTCAATAACATTGTTAATATGTAAAGCATTAACAACGGGAGTGAATAATGGCGAAATTTTAACATCTCACATGTAGGAAATCCAGAAATTATTGAAATAACAACCAAATTTTTGTTGTTGAAAGCATACAGCAAGAAAGAGGGCTAATATTTTATTAAACTGACACATATAAAAAGGAAAAGAATATTACTTCTTCACTATTATGTTTTTTGCATTATTCTATTCGTTTTATTATTATTACAATTAATATCAAAAACAAACAACAAACCCAGCAGGAAAAAGTCAAAGAATATAAATCAGACAGCTCCAGCAGGGGGAAGCAACTTGGTAAGCAAATGCAAAATGAGAAAATAGAAAAAAAATCACTACTCATTATTGCAATAAATAAGATGTCACAGCTATCTGAAGTAAGCAAGGTGGCCACAGACATAACATTAGAACTGAGGTTACAGGTCTCCACCATTACCTGTGCATACTTGCATTTTCCTATAGCCGTCATCCGGCAAGAAAAAATAATTAGAGTGAGAGGAACAGATGAAGCCTACAGAACAAAAATATATTTGATCTATTTTTTTCTCCATTATTAACAAGATATACCGCATTACACAAAAAATATTGTAAGAGAAGGAAAGTTAAAGGAAGAAGGGGAACAGATCTATTTAAGCTTATTTGGATACCAAGAAAACATGGAAGAGAGAATTGCAAAGACGAATTAAAAGGTGGATTTATCAGGTATATGTGCTACAGATTACAAGGAATTTGAACATGAGGAGGCCTGGGCCCTAGAGTAAGATAGAGGGATGGAGGGTGATATTGTCTCCAGGAGAAATTTTAGCAGGCAGAAAGGTTAGGGACAAGCATGAGATAGAATAAATTGATGTAAAGTGATATACACCAAACCACTACAAATGTCAGTGAGTGCAAACAAGCCCTCATAGAGGGAAGTTCATAAATTCTATATTCCTTTAATCAAATTCTACTCACCCATTAAGACATCGACCCTCGATAATTATTTTTGGAGGCACCATGGGTCTCAAAAGAGGTAATGAAAACAATTCATCTGCACGAGCCTTAAACTTGGATTCAGCCAAACGTTCGGCTCTTATGCTTAAGGCCAAACGATGTCCTTTCCGTACCTCAGGATCACGAAGAGCTTCACATAACACCTCTATAACCTAATAAGTCAAATAATTGCTAAATCATAACTAAAGAAAAGATAATATTAATAAAAGTAAAATTACGAATTTCAGTAAAAATTTATCAATAAAAATATATATTAATGAAATAAGAGTGCATTCAAAACAGTAATGCGTCACTTATCATTATAGTTAATGGTAACTTAAGTATACAAAATGTTCACTAAAAAGGAAGAGAAGAAACCTTGTATTCACCTTCACATTTTCTAAATGTGATATGGTAGAGTAGTTTCTCAAAAACTTAACACAAGGCAATGTATTATCATTCCCAATGTAATTCAAAACAATAACGTTTATGCACAACAATGACTAATCTAAGCGTTTATGGTCACTGCAAGAAATACACACCTTTGGAGATTTCAAGTGCTGATTTAAGTTGAGTGCCAGTCTATCATACCACCTTCCTCGATAATCTTGCAAATGGGTTTTCTGAGATAATAAAAACTTGAGCTGCTTCACAGCTTTCCTGTAATTCTTTAATCTCTGAAGGCACTCTACTGAACACGTCATAACATAGATGAGAAGAGAAATGGACGTAAATCGACGAAGAAAACTTGGTAACGATAGTTCGTGCTTCCTGCCAACACAATATAACCTTTTGATAATGATAATTTACACTGGTACTTCATATATTTCCCGTCAATGCTAGCTTTACTATGATAAAAAAAAAAAATAATCAGAGGGTGACAGTAACACAGAAAGATACATCCCACAAAAACCAAAACATCTACCAAATATGCAATAAAAATTGAAGCATATGAGAGTCATCATTGCCTACTCAAACTAACTTTTCTTGTCATTTGCTTTATATATATATATATATATATATATATATATATATATATATATATATATATATATATATATATATATATATATATATATTATATCTATCTATATATATATATATATACAGTAGTGCCCTTGACTCACGAATGTCCTCCCCCACGAACATAATTTACAAACGAATTTTGCATTGACTCACGAACACGGACATCCAGGCAAGTGACCATGTTCCCGCTCGCCCACGTACTCTGTTCGTTGTTCTTTCTTTGTACTTTTCCATTGTTTTACCTTTACTTTAAGCTAGCCCTAATTATGTCTTCTAAGAAGTGCATTAGTGACAGTGGCATCAAACACCATATATGCATAACAGTGGAAATAATTTCTAAGCATGAAAATGGTGTTCGTATTTCTGATATGGCCACGCAGTAGGACATGAAAAATTCAAAGGAGTAGTCCTCCTCCTTCTCCACGTATACCAGAAACAATCATCCACAAAAGTAAATACAGTACTGTACCATGTTTTATTTAAGTAGAGTAGAATTCCTTTTTATTATTGATACAATTTCCTTTTACAGGTGTAATACATAGTATTCATTTTTATACTCATTAGAAAAATTTTATTATGTACATTCATTGTGACTAGGAATGGGTTAATTGAAATAAAAAGCTTTTCAATGGGAAAAATTGTTTTACCCCACAAACAGGTTTTAGGAACGGATTATGTTTGTGAGTCAAGGGTCCACTGTATATATATATATATATATATATATATATATATATATATATATATATATATATATATATATATATATATATATATATATATATATATATATATATATATATATATATATCTACAGTGATCCCCCACTGGATCGCGTTTCTTGGTTCGCGTTTTCACTGTACCACGGTTTTTATTTTGGCAAATTATTATTTTATTTTTTTGGGTATATGCAAAAATATTAAAATATAAAAAAAAATAAAAATTCTCAGTATTTTCATTTTTTTATTGAAAAACACATATTCATTATCTAATTGATAAAAAAAATTTATTTCCCAGCCTACGAATTATAAAACAGTAAAAAACATAAATTTAGATATACGTACATACAGTATAACTCACAGTATTGCATCATGCGAAATAGTGTCCGATAGCGTACAATGTATTGGGGTCGCAGCTATGTGAGCTAGCATACATATTTAGATTTCCAGTAGTTTCATGATTTTATTGATAAAAAAAACGTATTTCTTACCCTAAGAATAATAAAACAGTAAAAAATAGTAAAAAACACAAATACTAACAGTATTGCAACATGTAAAATACGATACCGCTATCAGCGTTTCGGACAAAGGCTCGTTCAGTCTAACTCACGTGTGCGCCGTTCACGTTGTGCTTATTTAACGTTTTGCTTGTGTCCGATAGCATACAATGTATTGGGGTCGCAGCTACGTGAGCTAGCATATATATTTATATTTCCAGTAGTTTCATGATTTTATTGATAAAAAAAACGTATTTCTTACCCTAAGAATAATAAAACAATAAAAAATAGTAAAAAACATAAATACTAACAGTATTGCAACATGTAAAATACGATACTGCTATCAGTGTTTCGGACAAAGGCTTCCACCATCTTCCATTGTCTCGCCTCACTCGTGTGCGCCGTTCACGTTGTGCTTATTAATACGTTTTGCTTGTGACTTTTTTACTCGCATACTTTAACCTTTGCAATGCCTCCCAAGCATCCTTCATCTTCTAAGGCTTCTTGTAGTGAGCCTAAGCGGCAAAGGAAAATGTTAACCATAACAGATAAGGTAAGTTTACCTATCACGTACATATAAATTTACGTTGCATGCTGTTATAAATAAAGTAAAGGGTGGTTTTTTAACAGTGCAGGGAGGGTTTTTAAGGTAAACGTAAAAATAATTGTAAAATACCTATGTACATGAGTATGTCATATAAATTTACGCTTGCATGATGCTATTTATGAAGTAAAGGGTGGTTTGTTAACAGTACAGGGAGGGTTTATACAGTGTAAACGTAAAAATAAATTAAAATATCTATGTACATATAGGCTGATCCTACTCCGCGATTTTCCTGTCTCGCGCCGGGTCCCGGAACCGAACCCTCGCGATAATGGGGGATCACTGTATATATATATATATATATATATATATATATATATATATATATATATATATATATATATATATATATATATATATATATATAAACTACTACTACTACAGTGCATGGTGGGAAGGACTGCTAGCATCTAATTCCCCTATCCCTTATACAGTACTCCCCTCCTTTGAGACGTAGGGAATAAATAAATATATATATATATATATATATATATATATATATATATATATATATATATATATATATATATATATATATATATAAAATATATATATATAAAATATATATATATAAAATATATATATATAAAATATATATATATATATATATATATATATATATATATATATATATATATATATATATATATATATATATATATATATATATATATATATATATATATAAAATATAAAATATAAAATATAAAATATATATATATATATATATATATATATATATATATATATATATATATATATATATATATATATATATATATTATATATAATATTTAAAAAAAAGAAAAAAAAAATCCGCCCATATCGGGCCTGGGCACGAAGAAAACAAAAAGTAAAAAGAAACAGAGATGGCAAGTGTTGTAACTTGTCAGATGTGAAGGGATAATAAGAGGTGTGTAACGAACATCGAAGTGTCCTGTACAGTCCTATTTAAGTCCAAAAACCTTTCAGAAGGAGTACAGCAATGATTGGCTGGTGCCATGGGCCCCTACTACATGATTATGAGAGTCAGACTCATCCTTCCTTATCACCAGAGGCATCCCTTACAGAAATTTCCCATGGTATGTGTGGTTTATATGTGTATAAGTTATTCAAACCAACTGGGATGTAACATTTCTATAAAATCCAATGTCACACATAACCAGCGTAATTAATAAATGAGACAGGTGTTGCTACAGCTTTCATATGCTGGTGGTTATGAATAAACAAAATAATTAAGGAATTTCTTACAATGTTGAGTCATCTTTTTGTAAAATTTGAGAAGTATAAATTAAGAATCAGAAGTGTGGCACATCCACAACTGAGGATATACGGACCTAGCAATGTCAGTTAATTTGTTCAGTAAAGTTTCTTATCAAGAGTGGACCCCATACTCTACATCCTCCCATTCTCGTATTGTAAGTAAAGCCGCCATACATTCATGAAACCTTCCCTCTTCATTTGCAATTCATCAATCAAAAATTACTCCGTGAATAAGTGACCCCATTATGGCACTCTACTTTAAAAGGACACAAAAATAATTTCTAGTATGTTGCTTCTACTGCAAAACTAACAGTGAAATTAAGAGATATCTTACATTTGCTCTTCATCCTGAATAAGAGTTTCATAGGTTGACTTGGCAAGATCACAAAAATTCAAAGCTTCTTCCCATTTCCGATTTTCGATGCATTCTTGAACATCAGCTAAAACTTGACTGCACGTTTCAAATCTAAAAAAGTGAGATAAAAAATTACATTTAGCATGAAGCAAGACATTACAAAATAAAAAGTATGTAAGGGAAACTAATAACCAAACTTTCCATATCATCTTCCAGATTTTTATATAGGAGGCTCTTTAATGCTTTGCATAAGGTAAAAATCTGGAAGCGTAAGCCTGGTCGTAAGTACATCACAAAGGAGGAGAAATCAGCACCAGGCCATAAAGTGAGCTAGGAGAGACTGACTTGGCATTTGGGGGCTAATGCTTCTGGAGATTGTAAGCTAAAGCCCTTGTTGGTTTACTTGGCCGAAAACCCAAGGGCACTCACAGGCATTTAGAGGGGTTCACTGCCAGTCTGCTGGAGGTCAATCAGGAAGGCTTGGATAACAATTCAAATATTCGTGGACTGTTCCAGCAACTATTCTACTCCAGAAGTGGAGAGGTACTGTACTTCCAAGGGTCTTCCCTTTATGATTTTGCTAATCCTGGACAATGCCCCTGGTCACCTTGCCATTTTGAATGACTACCCTCTTAATGCAAAGGTGGTTTTCCTTCCACCTAACACCACCTCCTTGTTACAGCCAATGGATCAGGGGGTCATTGCCTCTCTTAAACCCTTCTATCTCAGAAGAACAATCGCTATGGCTCTCAAGGCAACAGAGAAGGACAAGAACCTGTTTCTCATGGACTTCTGAAAGTCGTACAATATTCTTCATGCTGTGAAGAATATTGGTGATGCTTAGGATGAAGTGATGCAAACGAATTTGAATGGGGTAGGGAAGACTTCTTGCCCCTATTTTGAGAATGATTTTCGAGGCTTTGAAGAGACAGTTGAGGCTGTACCAAGTACGTTGTTGTCATGATTAAGGAGCTCGAGATGGAGGTGGAAGTTGATGATGTAAAAGAGTTCCTGGAATCTCATGGTGATGAGTTATCTACAGAAGACCTCATTCAACTGGAACAACAGATGATTGAAGAGGAGAATGACCAACCAAGACCAGAGGTCAAGAAATTCGCGACCAAGGAATTGTTGGCAAAGCTTGAGGCTCAGGACCCCAATGTCGCCAGGTACAATAAGCTGGAGAGAGGGCTCAATGATCTCCTGAAGTGTTACAAGGAAATATATGAGGAGAAGAAGAGGGTATCTTTCCAGACTAAGGCCTTGACCAATTCTTCGTGAAGGTAGAGCGCCCACCAAAAGATCCTGTACCCTCCGCCTCAGGTGCCTTTACCTCTATACACTCACCTGCCCCATATGTTCTTTTGCCCTTCCAGATTCACCTGACCCAGTCTCCTCAGCACCTGCCTCTCCAACTTCCACCTCCCAATAAGCCAGTCTCTTCCTCCTTCCCTATGCAAGCACACCATATGAGTACCCTGTACAGTAAAAGCAAGAAATCTGGTTTTGTTATGTTTATAGGTGTTTTATAATTAAAAAATTTAGTAGTCTAATATTTTTTTAAGTTTATGTATTTTTAAAATTTAAAAATGAGATACCAGGGTAATATTTTTCATGTTTATAAGTGAATTTATTCTATAGATTATGTATTAATTGTTCTTTTTGCCTTTCCAGACTCACCTGCCTGTCCCTGACTTGCAGCAGCTGACATAAGCAGCTTTCTCCTGATAAGCAAGTCTCTCCCTCCCTATGCAAGCACATCACATGAGTACAGTAAAAGTAAGCAATCTACAGTTTTGTTATGTTATAAGTACAGATAGCTTTTGTATATAAGTGTTGTTTTATTATACTGTACAGCAACTGTAGAGTATTATACTTATTTTGAAGTTTAGAAATAGCATTAATATTGGTATTAGTATTTTTTTTATCATAGATTACAAACATAGTTTTTTCCAATGTTTTAAATTATTTATTTTTCAAATAGGTTGGGGGATCTAGGTTCGAATCTAAGTGAATTCCGACTTACATTAATTTTCGACTTAAGTCAGCTATCAGGAATAGAACCCTGACATTATATAGTAAGTATATATATATACATACATATACCGTGGCTGTTTCCCCTTTAAAGGTGGGGGTAGCCGACATAAAAAAAGAAACAGTTTGGGGAGCAGTTATACTCCCCTCTACTCTCCCTCTTCTTTGATGCCTCACAGGAGGTTGGTACAAGGGGGGGGGATTCCTAGTCCTCCCGCCCCGTCCACTTTTAGTCGCCTTTTACGACACGCAGGGAATACGGTGAGGCTATTCTTTGATATTATGCCCGCCCCACAGGACACTTGATCAATGCAGCATTCTTGGCACATGCTTTCACGGCCAAGCTCCACATCCAAACCTGGAATGAGTTGAGTAAAACTAACCTATCAATGAACCTCGTTTTATGTATATATATATATATATATATATATATATATATATATATATATATATATATATACACCTAGTTCTCAGAATAATGCCTAGATAGGTTCTCAGAAGTGTCGGGTAAATGGAAAATTGCGTAAAAATATGAGTAATTTTCCATAGGAAACAATGATAAAGGGCATAGATACGCTCCAAACCTTACATAGACACACCATGCCAAAGATATAAGATAAGTAAAAAACATATTTTATTAATGCATAGCAAAGCAGAAAGCCCTGTATCTATTTTTAAGAGTATACAAAAGATATTCATATTCACTTTACAGCTAGAAATTAACATACATTACTGTACTGTACTCTATTATGCAGTGGGCAACAGTCATACAGTACACTGCAACATGCATGGTGGCTGTGAGCAAGTAATTTATGTGGTAGAGGAGGAGGAGGATGCAGGAGAGCGAATCTCTATCTGCAAATGTAAACAAAGATAAAATAAAAATTATAAATAACCAAAGCAAGACTAAAAAACGAAAAAAAAAATAATTATGCAATGCCTAAATCTACCATATGGCAGATTAAAAAAACTTAATCTACATTCTCTAGAGAGGTGCAGAGTTAGGGGGGATATGATTGAGGTGTATAAATGGTTTAAAGGGATTAACATGGGTGATATTAATAAAGTTTTAAAAATTCATGATCAAACCAGAACTCGTAATGGGTAATGGATTTAAGCTTGATAAATTTAGGTTCAGAAGGGAAATTGGTGAAAACTGGCTTGGTAAAACCGTAGAGTATTCCTAGTAGGATAATAAATGCCAATACCTTAGACACCTTCAAATGTAGATTAGATAGACATATGACAGAGGTAGGGTGGGTGTATATATAATGTATAATGATGATGATCTTCTCTTATCGTAATTCTCTTTGTACTCGTGGAAGAAGCGTCCGCGGGCGCTTACTTACTATATTATTATTAATATTATATAAAAAGAAAAAATGGGGGGCAATTATTCGCGAAATGCGAATTTTTTTACTATAATTTTTTGGGGGCGTTATTGCAATTTCGAGAATAAAAAATTCGCGCATAAAAGGAACAAGGTGTAGGACCGACCGCAATAGGTTAATTTACGCTAAGTAGGATCACCTTATATGTACATAGGTATTTTACATTTACTTTTACGTTTACTGTACAAACCCTCCCTGTACTGTTAACAAACCACCCTTTACTTTATTGATAACAGCGTGCAAGCATAAATTTATATGAAAGTGATAGGTAAATTACCGTGAATGAGGTGGTAATGACATGGCATCGTCGAGAAGATTGCAGAAGGTCACCGAACGAACCATATTATCATCATGATCTTGAGAGAATTGTTGGAGTGCTTTCACGTGTTCATACAGGGCTGCCAGACGTTCGAGTGTATGGCCAGGTTCTTCTATTTCCTCGTGGCTCAGTTACGAAGTGAATTAAATATACAGTACATATGAAAACCCTTGATCATTATGAAAATTATGGAAGTGGAGAGGCCAAGTATCCTATCAATGATATTTTAAAATACAGTATACTTTGGACTTTGCACAAACTGGTCTCAATTCAGGTCAGTCTTCAAAAACCAATTGTGTTCCTTCTCCTTCTATGATGGAGGTGGATGGCATTGAAAACTGTGAAAATGACACTAATGCTCCCCCAGTAGAGGAAATCTCTTGTAAATCATAAGTTAAAGAAGATATGCAGAAGCTGCTTGAAATTAAAGAGGAGTCTGTTGAGGCAAAGGAAATGATACTGATGCTCCCCAAGTAGAGGAAATCTCTTGTAAATCACATGTTACAAAAGATCTGCAGAAGCCACTTGAAATTAAAGAGGAGTCTGTTCAGGCAAAGGAAATGATACTGATACTTCCCCAGTAGAGGAAATCTCTTGTAAATCAGACGTTAAAGAAGATCTGCAGGAGCCGCTTGAAATTAAAAGAGGGGCCTTTTGAGGCATAGGAGACTGTTATCGAAAGAACCCTGAAGCATAACATATTAATAAGCACAACATGAACTGAGCACATGTGAGTTAGACTGAACGAGTGAGGCGAGACAATGGAAGATGGTGGGAGAACCAAACTTCAATCAAAACGCCAATCAGACCCCATGATACAGAACATACAGAAAAACAATTTTGTGATTCGTCGTCTCTCACCCTTTCAGCCAATAGCATTGCATGAACTATCTCACGTAGGTGCGCGCCTTTGCGTTTTCCAAGAAGCCAATACAGTGTACGCTATCGTACAGTATTTCACATGGTGTAATACTGTGGGTGTATGTTTAAATTTATGTTTTTTACTAATTTTTACCGTTTTATTACTCTTAGGCTAGGAAATACTTGTTTTATCAATAAAATAATGAAAATTTCAATATATACTAGCTCACGTAGGCGCAACCCTTTTCATTTTCCGAAATGATGATACCGGTATCGTATTTTACAGGGTGTAATACTGTGATTATTTATGATTTTACTGTTTTATTATTCTTAGGCTAAGAAATACATTTTTTATCAATAAAATAATGAAGCTACTGGAAATTTTAATATATGCTAGCTCACGTAGGTGTGACCCTTTGGGTTTTCCGAAACGCTGATATCGGTATTGTACTTCCTATGGTGCAGAGTTACATGTTAAAATTTATGTATTTTTACTATTTCTTACGGTTTTATTATTCTTAGGCTTGGAAATACATTTTTATATCAATAAAATAATGAAAATTTTTGTTTTCAATAAAATAATGAAAATACTGAAAATGTTTATTTTTTTAATATTTTCGCATATACCCAGAAAAAAAAAAATCTTGCCCCCCAAAAAAACCGCAATGCACTGAATCCGCGATAGGTGAAAGCGATATAGCGAGGGATACTGTATAATGTATGGTCTCCCAAAAGTGCACAAGCCAAATGTCCCATCAAGACCCGTTTTATCCTCCTTCAAAACTCACAACTATAACTTATCCAAATTTATTCTTCCTCACATCAAAAAATATTCAAAAAATCAATTCAGCCTTAATAATTCTCATGAAATATATTCGGAATTAATGAACATGAATATAAATGAAAATGCACTCCTTACAAGTTATGACATA
>JAXCGZ010013261.1:102500-110000 GCA_037179515.1 Halocaridina rubra | reverse complement strand
ATATCAGAGAAAATATCAAAGCTATATATACTGATAAAAACGCTTTCTTAACGTACTTGACAATAATATATATACATATACAGTATGGCCTACACTACAGAATCAAGTCTTCTATAGAAATAATCACATTCTAAAACTATAAACTGAAGATGAAAAGCTAACACATTTATTACACTTAAGAAAAACATAGGAAACTTCATACATACATACATACATAGACTACAATCCCTCTTACGATGGTGGCGAGTCAAAGCACACACATTCAACAGAAGCTAATATACCTCGATATCTCCTCTTAGCTTCTTTGGGGGTAAAGGGCCGCCACAATCATCCCCCTTTCATCCTGCTTGGGTCACCCACAGGTGGAGCTGAGAAGTAAACTGGAATCTACATACCACTTTAGATATTATTCAGTGAAAGCAGTTCCTCTTTTAAGGTAAGTCAGAATTAGGAATTAATCACAGAGCCAATTATGCATTTGTTATTTGAAATAGGTGCGCATATTTACAATGTTGCCACTCTCAGTTGCTCTCGCAAATAATACAATTCATGATAAGGAGAGAGTAGTGCACTTAGGACACAATATTAACGTCTAGTCAAAACATAGTATTTAGTACATGTACTTCAAGTCTATTCGTATCTTAATTCCTGTATTAATTACAGGTAGCACGGGTAGTTTATAGTTTAGTGGGCCATGCTGCTCAACAACCTCATCCCTCCACTCAGGTAAGTAGTTCGACTGAAGGTTAGGTAAGTATTTTTAGTTAGGATAGTAAAAAATTGTTTCGTATGCCTATTTTCACCATTTTTGTGTGTGTTCATCTGCCAGTTCTCTAGTCAGAGCCTATCGCCATCTATTGGTAGGTTTTGAACATTAGTATGGCCCGCTAAACTGTCGGTGTTCCGGTAGAACTTGACTAGATTTTAGGAAATGTTGCGATGTAAAATAGAAACTAATCGTCAAAGAGAAGAGATTTGTGAAAAATATTAGAATGGGTGTCTAATCTCTCTCTCTATTATATGATAGTCCTTTTTTTTACCTAGCAGTACCTCACTCTTGTACAAAAACCATGATAAAATAATGATATCATGACACACACACACACGTGATTAAGCCAAGGTGTCTATGATATAAGCATATGTAATAGATTTGTGGAGGGAAATAGAAAGCCTTTAATAAATGGGAGTGACTATTATCACCGAACAGTGATATTATAGACGACATTATTATCACCATCCCATACAGGCAATTGAGAAGTAACAATAAATTATTTTAGATTCTCGGTGAAAATACCGAAAAACATATCACCGACCGGTGATAACAAAGCCACTGTTCTTTTCACTGTGCGGTGACTAGGTTAGGTTAGGTTCTTCTCACTGTGCGGTGACTATAATGGAATCAGTAATACCACTGTATGGTGATAATACACACAACCTTAATATATTCAACAGTAGCAAACGATTCAACATTTTAAATGAAAACAGTTAATAATGTGTCAGACTTAAATAAACAACATTTATAACTACTATTACCTTCAAACTCATACAAAGTTTTTTAAGATCTTCAGCAGATAATAGCTGAAGTACTTCTTCCAAGTTATTCAGTTCACCTTCTGGAAAAATGCGAAAGGACATAATACAAACACAGTGTGATATATATATATATATATATATATATATATATATATATATATATATATATATATATATATATATATATATATATATATATATATATATAATGGTAATGCTCCTTGTGCAATGAGTAAGATATGAAATAAGTTGCATATCAAGTAAAATTGAAATAACTGCTCCAACCTACTGTACAATAGACTGAGACAGTGTTGGACTTTGACTGCATTTGAAAAAAAAAATGCGGCGCCTTAGAAGAATTAGCTAAGTCAGAAGTTTTCACACACTTAGGTATAAGGGTAAGAGAGCTATATGGTAATAGGAAAAACTTAGAAAAGTGGAACAAAGACAGACTAGCCAGTGTAGAAAAATTTAAAAATGATTAATGAGAAAACTGCAAAGAAGAGTTGTGGGTCAAGTTTAATAGGGTCTTGAACAAAAGGTAGGTCAAGAAGCATGAAAAGTTTTGTGTGATGCTCTGTCCAGAATAGGTCTTGACATTCAGAAATGTATGAGACGTACAAGTGATGACATGAGTTGGCACGAAATTATATACTTCTTGCTCTGACAAAAATCACGGAAAGAAACTATGCCCTGATGAAAGGGGCAGGATAAATAGGGGAAACTTAAGACCTGGCGTAACTTTGATCTTTGTGCTGACTTGATCCCATTCACCATATATGGCATGGCAGAGTGTGTGTAAAGAAGAAGAAGAAGAAAAAAAAAAGCCTTATTTGATATTGTTCAAATATATTTTTTCAATTCTTAAGTTTGTGGCCACCTTACTGATTCTGATGAGAGAGGGCACTATATATGTAAAAATCAAATAAATAAAGAAATTCAATCACCAGCCTGCAGATGACCATTTCTATCAATAAAAGTCGTTTTTGGTTGCCATTTTATGTCACTTTTAATTTCTATCATGAGGGTGGACACAGGTTGAAGATGGGAAATAAAGGCTGGATGCCTTTCCTAACGCCCCAGGGTGGGCTCGATTACAGGTCTGGCACTTTCTAAGTCAAATGCTCTAAACACTGCACTACAGTGGTCCCCATAATATTTAAATTTTATGAACTTCTGAAAATAATACCAATTAGGTACAGAGATATTTGTAAAGAATGTAACGACAGACGAGTATTTAACTAGCATTAAACGAATTCTTAGCACATTTACTGAGTATTTGCTTTTAAAGAAAATCATTAATAAATGTGTTCTATTAGAAAACACATTATCTTATTGAAAAATAACTATATCGATTTTTTAATTTAACACATTTAGCATTTGCAATAAATATATAATTTCTAGTCAGTGTCAGATGCAATTATTATGCTACTTATATATAAGACATTTAAAAATGCTGAAAACTATGGCTCACAAATTGATATTCATTTGGAGGTGTTTCTATAAGAAAAAAATAGGAGCTCTTTGTGAAACAAAACAGCTATTTTAAAGATAAAGTATATAAAAAAGAAACAGAGGATAACATAAATAAATACAATCTTACCTGTGTGCAAATAACTGGCGTATGATAACTCATTAACATACAAGCTAGTATCTTCTTGGTCGCAAATGTCACGATACTCAATTTTAGAAACTTTATTCCACTTTACTTTCCTCTGAAAGAGACGGACATAAAGTTTTTTTGCTTGAAGACTTAGCTCATTAAAAGTATTAACTACTGATAAATCTTCATCATTGAACAGATTTAAATCACTAGGTTCGTTCATGACAGTTTCCAATATCATCAAAAAGTTTTCCAAATAATAGCCTTTGTGCCCCCTGAATATAGCTTTATCATATTTTTCAAAAGGTGGATCTACATCACGTGCACCTGCAGAACTCTGAGATGAACTGAAAGCCTTTTCTGGAGATGTCAATTTCTTTTTGTTTGTAAATGCAAATGATGATTTCTGAGGTGAGTTTTGTAATAAAGCACTAACTTTAAGACTCTGGTTAATTTTATGAGGAGTTCGAACCTTTGGTCTTGGTATCATTTTAGTAGTCTTGAATGGATGGCTTGAGTCCTCCTGTTGTTGGTAAGAATGGCCTGACTCAATACTCGATTCACTTTCTGGAAGGTTAGAACTAACAACCCTCTCATGTGATACAGACTTGACTGAACACTGACTTTTTTTTCTAGGTATTTCCCTTTCTTCATTAGAGCTATGGAAAAGTTTTCTCACATGTCCATCATAACTCATTTCCTCTTTCGTCTTTACAGATAATATTGAAGAATCTTCATCAATTTTAGTGACTGAATCTATCAATGGTGACGGGGACCTAGTGGGAGATACCAAAATAGGACTTTGTAATGGTGTACTATAAGAATCGGAGTCACTACAACAGCTATACCTTGTAGTATTTACTGTATGGAAGGAAGTCTCTTCGTTAGCAGAGTCAGATACCTGAAGCATACAGTGACCTGATTCTTTAGGTACATGAGGCATGTTCTTCACAGAAACATCAAAATCTTCATCAGATTGTCTCTTTATAAATCTGCACCTATCATTATTTACAATACAGGTATGAATCGCAGAATCATATTGCAACTCTTTCTTTGGAAAATCACACTTACATTCATTCTCTTTACACGTACACATACTACAGTCCAAATCTGATTTACATCCTTTATTGGGTTCATGGCTGACTGGAGATCTGACACAAACATTTATGTTTAACTTCTCACCATAATCATCTTTAAGAGAAACTTCATGCTTATCACCTCTTTTACCACCAATATCGTCACTTACATCTTTATTACTCACTGGAATTCTTGGAGAATTTTGAAATCTGTTTCTTGGTATCTTTTTAGGAGTTCTGAATTCTAAGGAGTTGGTATCAAAGTCATCACTTTCAGAGTCTGAATTTTTAGAAGTGTCTCCATGAGGGATTCCAGCAGCAGATGATTTACCAGGTGTATCATCCAAACTGGATCTTTTTTCACTCTCACTATTTACAGGAGATGCCACATTGCCGCCTCCTTTCAAGACAAGTGATGACAATTCCCGGTTAATTTCTTCACTCACTTTCTCGGATGACAACCTGTTATTAGCACCCAGAGATGGCAAATACACACAATTTCCTTCAGTCCTAGTTGAGGATAAGTCACTAATACTTTCTTTAAAATTCTGAGAAGCTAATTCTTCCTTTTTTATTGGTGTACACTCTGGAGAACTCCAATCTGTTTTCAGCATCTCTATGCTACTGCTATTAGAAGTACAAGGAATTTCATAATTTACAACTTTTTCAGATCTCTTCTTGCATGAAGGCGATACTGAGAGATGCTTTGATTTTGGAGAAAACCATGGCGAGGATATACTTTCATTTAGCTTTGTGGATGAAGAATCAGTTACACCTTTCGATGTAGATGTTGAAGAAGCTAAAGTCTTTGGTGGTGTACTACGAATTGGTTCTTCATCCATGTCAAAGAGAGTTACTTCAACCATGTCAGAAGAAATGTAAGGAGTGTTGGAGTCATTTTCAATCAAAGTAATATCATCATCTGAATCATGGAGTTCATGATCTTCATTATCCCCTGATTCATCATCAGACAACATTATTTTTTTTCTTTCATTTTTGGCAATTTTGGTTTTCACAGATTTTAAGATTTTCTTCCTTTTGACAAGGTTGACATCTTTTGGTCTCTTATTGATGGTTCTGCTTTTACAGTCCTGATCTAAATGCCAATTTACCCTATTTTCAGGAATTTCTAAGTTACATCCAGGACATCTAATTTTGATAATGGTGGGAAATTTTTGTGCAGGTTCTTTAAAAAAATCTATAAGTGTTTTCTGTACGAGAGGTGATGTTCCAGTTTCAGATTGGCCTTTATCTATATTATGTATGGACTTATGATTGGGGTCTACTGCTCCAGCAATCTTTTTAGAACTCTTCATACTGTTCCACTAACTGTCAAATACAAATAGGAATCTGAAATACAAAATCATACTACTTAGAAAATAGTTATGAATTAGTTCACAAAATACATCCTAATCATTGAATATATGTGGTATGAATAAAGGCATTTGCTGCATACGGAAAACAGCAGTATGCCAAATTATTCCACAGAGAAGTCAACAAAAACTACACCCAACTCTGGCATATGCCCATAAAAACAGTGACCATTTATGTACACTGTATCCAGACTCAAATAAAAAACTCCAAATGGAGTCAGTAAAAAATTTAGTACTTTCTACTTGATGCTATAACAGTGCTCATCATGCTGTGCTTTGTTAAATAAGATGAGCAAATATGTACAGATGCTCCCCTACTTAAGATCAACCGAGCAACGAACATTCACAGATGTGAACAAAAACCTACCCATTATCTACTCATGTATTATGTATGTATTACTGTACTGTACAGTATTATTACAGTACTAAAATTCATCAATACTGAATACTTTATGTTTTATGTAGTAGCTAAGAAGCATCAGAGATGACTGTAATTATTAGACAAAGTTCCAAGGCTCATTGTTCCAGATATTCCCATTGACGAGTGATAGAGAGATTCTCCTCCTTAAGACAAAGACCGGGAAGTTCCACATCCAGAGGTCCAAACATTTTTTCCAGAAAAGTTTCTTCAACAAAGATTGTTCTGCACTTGCTAAGCCTTGGTGCTTTTCCAAGGTTTGATAAAAATTAAATCGTAGCAAAGAAATCTCTGTATATTTCATATATTGGTGAAGTATCAGTGCGGCACACAAAGTACAAAACAATCTTTGCTGAAGACACCTTTTGGAAAAATGTCTTCAGGTCGTATTCTAAGGCAAAAGGTACTTCACTGTTGATGACATGTCTGGAGAAGAGCTATTAACTCTTTGGGAGAAGAATTTCTCTATCATTCTCTTCAAAAGGGATAATTGAAACAAAGGGTCCTGGAACCTTGTGTAATAATTGCCATCTTCTCTGGTGCTTAAGCAACATATATACAGTACTGTACATACAAAATATCAAAGTATGAACATATTAAAATTCATTAATACTATATACTTATTTTTTTATGTAGTATTTAAGTGTCTTTAGCCTAAGTACTGCATATGGATGTACTGAGCAGTACTTTTTTTTATCTAAACCCTAAACACAACTTACGAATAATTCTACTTACGAACGGACTTCTGGAACATGTTCATTCATAAGTAGGAGAGAAAATATATATATATATATATATATATATATATATATATATATATATATATATATATATATATATATATATATATATATATATATATATATATATATATATATTTTTACAGTTTAGCGGGGTATGCCGCTCAACGACCTCATCCTTCCACTCAGGTAAATAGTTTGACTGAAGGTTAGGTAAGTATTTTTAGTTAGCATAGTAAGATGGGGGGTAAGCTCCCCTGACTAAGAAGTTAGGTAACTATTTTTAGTTAGGATAGTAAAAAATTGTTTCGTATGCCTATTGTCATCATTTTTGTTGTGTGTTCATCTGCCAGTTCTCTAGTCAGAGCCTATCGTCATCTATTGGTAGGTTTTGAAAATTGGTATGCCCCGCTAAACTGTAGGTATTCCAGTAGTTTACAGTTTAGCGGGGCATGCCACTCAACGACCTCATCCCTCCACTCAGGTAAGTAGTTCGACTGAAGGTTAGGCAAGTATTTTTAGTTAGGATAGTAAGATGGGGGGTCCCAGGGGGGCAAAGCTCCCCTGGCTAAGAGGTAGGGTATATTTAGTTAGGATAGTAAAAAATTGTTTCGTATGCCTATTTTCACCATTTTTGTTGCGTGTTCATCCGTCAGTTCTCTAGTTAGAGACTATCGCCATCTATTGGTAGGTTTTGAACATTGGTATGCCCCGCTAAACTGTAGGTGTTCCATATATATATATATATATATATATA
>JAXCGZ010013261.1:75000-100000 GCA_037179515.1 Halocaridina rubra | reverse complement strand
TTTACGGGAAAGAGCCCAAAGCTCGCATCTTCCCGTCTCCTGATCGGTTCCATTTTATACTTAGTGATACTTATCATACCTGTCCTTAAAACTATGGATTGAGATAGCATTAACTACCTCCTCGCTTAGCCAATTCCAATTATCAACTACTCTTACACTGAAAAAGTATTTCCTTACATCCTGCGAAGAAGTTTTCTTACGAAGCTTCAAACTATGACCTCTAGTTCTAGAGCCAGCCATATCAAAATATCGATCCCTATCCACTCTATCATAACCATGAAGGAATTTAAAGACTGTCACCATATCCCCCCTCACTCTTCTAGCTTCGAGTGATGGTAAGTCTAATTCCCTCAGCCTCTCATCATAAGTTGTTTAAGTGCTATAGAAAACTTGTCTGTGTGTGTACTCATTTGCTTTATTTTGTCATAATACAGGGCTATTTATTGTTAACAAATTGACATTACTTCTCAATTAAGAACTGAACTCAGAAAAGAAAAAAAAAGTAAAAAGGGGTCACAAAAATATATATTGCTTACAAGCAGTGTTGCAGAATATCAGGAAAACTATATTTTATCTAAAAGAATAATTAGTTGTTGGAATAGTTTGAAATCACATAACAATATTAGATAACTGTGAAACAATCATGGTAAGTAAAATACGAATGAGTAAATTAAAATGTAACTGATGAGGAGTAAAGGCTTATGAAGAGCACTTGATTAGTGCTCAGTACATCTCTAAAATTCAACTGGTAAGCAGATCTGACGTGTACCTGGCAACACTGATTCAACGTGTACCGATAGGGCATTTGCCTGAAGAGAAAAGCAACTCGTATGACAGATTGCATCAGCTATTACCCGGATCGTCACCCAATATGTTAGATATTATCCTCTTCCGAGTAGATCAGGTAATGTAAGGGTGTTATGTGTATATGTATAAGCGTACCTTACTCCATATAGTAATGAATGAACATAGGTGAGGTTTCGGCCGGTCACTTCTTGTGAAATGTCATTTGTCTATCAAATGTTATGTTTTGAGAAAAAAATAAACCCCCACTGTGTATGTTTTAAAGAACATTAGTTTTCCGATAGATTTCGTGTGTTATTGCTTTTAAAAGCAGTAACCCGCCGTTTAGACTAATTCAGCGTCCAAACTCCCTCCTGAGGGTGGTTTGTGGGAGGGATCCATTAGATCCAATTAATTACGAGATCGTGATGCTAATACATTTACCGATTAATATTTCGTTTAATGCACCCCTTTAACGTTTGAACTAAACATGTTCTTATAGATATTAATGTGTTTTGAATTACTGTAATATAATTGGTTTTGTCGAAAATCACTATTTTTATGTATTTGGGCATATTGATGGTGGGGGTGGGTACTTCATTAACCTAACCCCACGAAACCAGCTTAACACAACTAGCCTAATTCAAATTTGAAACCTTACATTCCCTAACAGGGTGAATTTGGGTGTTTTTACAGCAGTGCGGCACAATTTGGGAAGTGATGGTAATGCTAATTTCTCAGGTAGGCTATGGAAGGGGTGCATAAAACGCATCTTAACCAAGTTTCCTTACAAATATTCACCCCAGACTCCCAAATTGGGGAATCTTGGGTTTTGATTCTAATATACATATACTAGGTGACCTGTTATTGGTCAGCTGGATAGGGACTGCGCCCACTGGTATTGGCGTCCGAAAACTTAATAACAACAATTCTGTCAGCAGCAGCAGTCGTATTAGTATATAATTCCATGAATTCAGCAAACTAGCTATCCAGCGGTTTAAAGTGATAGTCATATATTTAAATTTCTCTTCAGCTTCTTTCCAGGGCATACTGGTGTTTCGTTAACTCCTTACGAAATCTGTTCTGTAACCATCAAATAGATTTTTGCTGTAGTGGAGTTTTTGTATTAATAATTTAGTACAGTCCTTTATGTTGAATGGCTATGGCATTTTAATGTCAATTTGTGGATGTTCCCTGGCTCAAAATATGCCCTTCAACTCGAGTATTTTGATTCATTGATACCGTTTTATTATATATTATTTTCCTTTGGTGTAATATTAGTTACATGTTCAAGTTTTGATAGGCTGCTCAAATTTTTGCAAACAACATTACATGCTGGTTCCCTTGTGATTTATAGTCGTTCATGCTCTTTGTGCTAATGTGGAATTGATATGGTGGTTAGGAATAAATTTTTTACTTTCAAATATAGTATTGAGAGTATTACTTTGTAAACCCATTTGTTTAAAGTTTAACTAAATTCCTTTGGTAAAATTAGGATTTTGGTGATTAAGGACTTCTGTTAGGAAAATTTTATATATTGGGTCATGCAGGATAGCATCTTACAGAGGGATGCAAAAGTTCTGACATTGAATTTACTTACTCCCGATATGTGTTAGGTTGTGTTTAGTCTTACTTAATTATTATTAATAATTCTATATTTTGTTTTAGTAAAATATTAGCTCTTTTATTTGCATTTTAGGGAGGTAACCCTGATTTAGTACGTGAATCCCAGAGAAGACGTTACAAAGATGTTGGGGCTGTTGATAAAGTTATTGAATTGGACACAAAGTGGAGATCAGGTAAGGGAGTGAAAAGTATGTATGTTCGTTTCTATGTATGTATGAATGAATGGATGAATAAACCATGTATGTTTATTGTTATACTAAAGTAGAAATTGAAATCATATTTTAAGTATTGTTTGTTCCCGCCATCCTCCATCACTTTCCCTACATCAAGAAGCCAGCCGGTGAGTAGTGACGTTCTTACATCTTCTCTTGTAGCTCATAAATATTCAAGAATTATTTTCGTTTATGGAAAGAGTGGTGTGCAGTTTTTATTTTTTTATTTTTTTATGATTGTGACACCGGGACAGGCAAAAAAAAAAAAAAATCTGCCCTCAACTGTCCTGGGCACGAAGAAAAAACAAAGTATTGAGAAGCAGATGGGGTGTGTTGTGACTTGTCGGATGTGAAGATATAATAAGAGATGTGTAACCAATATCCAAGAATATTCAGTGTTGATGTAGGCATAAAAAAAGAACTGTAACTGAAGGAAGACTTAACAACGAACTGTCTTGTACAGTCCTACTTTAGTCCAAAAGACCCTTCAGCTGTAGTTTTGCAGTAGGCAGATGGTGCCATGGGCCAACCTGTGTAGCTCTATTTATTGAACTAGATGTGATATACTGTGTTTGTTTAGTACTGGATTTCTGGATTACATTTGTATTATACAGTATCTCTGTTACAGCACGTCACAAAGGGGACTTACTGAACCGAATGGGCAATGTCGTCTCGAAGACAGTTGGTGAGAAGAAAAAGGTAAAAGACTCCCTTTCATTTGATTTGCAGTTATATATTTTGTATACATAGTGTTACACTTAAGAATAAATGAAAGTTTTTAAATAATTGTGCAGTTTTTTATCGCTGTGCTGTACTTGTATTCTGTACTAAGATTGGCTAATTTCTGTAAGGAGAGCTATTTATTTATTACTAGAAGATGCTGACATAAGTAATTCCCTTTGAAATGCAGTAATAATACTTGTTAGGTCTCGGTCTTCATAACTTACCATACAGCCATCTATTACTTAAAAAAAAACTGGATTAAGTTACGAAAAACTGGACAGTCCCCAGGAATTGGATCGCAACTTATCTGGCTTAATGGCTTGTTGATTACATGTGGAGATATTAGTACCTCTCATAATGTTTGGGATTATTGGGCATCAAACCCAGCAGCCTTCTATTTAGGCTAGTTTTCTCTAGCCCTATTCTGCATTTAATAAGTTCATTGGGAGCATGTCATCTAATGTGGTATTAAGGCAAGTAGGATGTTATTTTCATTGATTTTTAAATTAGAAATGCTTTTGACCATGATTCTCGTATGGCAGTTCTTGCTAAAGGATACTCACTTAGTATAAGGTTAATTTCTTTAAACTGGGTACGTTCGAGTTTGCTGGATAGGATATATCTGATTTTTGTTAGGTGCTTTATCATAGTCTGCGGATGATATCTCAGGTGTACCTCAAGTGACGATACTACACACTCCTTTCCTTGGTTTTTGTAGGTGATTTCCCACAGGTTATAGGGGTCGTTGTTCAGATTTTGCTGATGTTTTAGTTTACAGTGATGGATACTATTGATATAGTTGTTACTTCCTGCAGATGGATCTTTTAATTCTTTCAGGTATTGGACAGTTGACTGGTTCATGTTTAAATATTAGGAATTGTTGTTGCCAGTATTTTACAGTTCCTTGGTCCTTTGCGCATTGCAACTCCACCTGTGCACAAGTTTTTTGGGGCATATTTTGTGTCCTTGCCCTTTTGTATAGATAGAGACAGTTGTCTTATTAAGGTGGGATTTCATGAATTTTTTAAATCAAGGTCTTTTTATTAGAGTAAAAAAGATAATTTACTCAGTTCTTTTGGAGCATGTCATTTAAAGTGGTCTTATGGCAAGTAGGATATTATTTTCATTGATTTTTAAATTGGAAATGCTTTTGACCATGATTCTTGTATGGCAGTTCTTTCTGAAGGATACTCACTTAGTATAAGGTTAATATCTTTAAACTGGGTGTGTTCGAGTTTGCTGGATAGGATATATCTGATTTTTGTTAGGTGCTTTATCATAGTGTGTGAATCATATCTCTGGTGTACCTCAAGTGACGATACTACACACTCCTTTCCTTGGTTTATGTAGGTGATTTCCCACAGGTTATAGGGGTCGTTGTTTAGATTTTACTGATGTTTTAGTTTATAGTGATGGATACTATTGATATAGTTGTTACTTCCTGCAGATGGATCTTTTAATTCTTTCAGGTATTGGACAGTTGACTGGTGCTTGTTTAAATATTGGGAAAGGTTTTTGCCAGTATATTACAGTTCCTTGGTCCTTTGCGCATTGCAACTCCACCTATGCACAAGTTTATTGGGTCATATTTTGTTTCCTTGCCCTTTTGTATAGATAGAGACAGTTGTCTTATTAAGGTGGGATTTTATGAATTTTTTAAATCAAGGTCTTTTTATTAGAGTAAAAAAGATAATGATACCTTTCACAGTTCCTTTAGAAATTGCTTAAAATTTTCAAATCATGCTTGTATATTACTGCTGATGATAAGTTTTTCTTTTAATTCTTTGCTTCATATATTTTTTCTTGTTTTTGAAGATAATACGAAAATCACATCTGACATACATGCCTAGTGCAGAATATTTTCCTTTTAGATTTTTGTTGATTAAAAAATTATAAATATCTGCAAATCTGTTCTGTAAAACACACTGACTATTAATGATAGGTTGCTGTGGAGAATTGTCATCTTCTTAATTTTAAATATATCCATGTCAGTAGAGTTAGTAGAGTTGTCTGGGTTGCTTAAATCTTTCCAGTAATGCAGCAATTTTCTCCTTTGTAGATTGTGTTATAGTTTTGCAAGAAAATGCATATTTACATAATGCTCCTTGTAGATTCTTTTATGGTCAAATACATTATCAAGTAAATTGTCAGTGCTCTATGTATTATTAATACTGGTACTTTTTCATTAATTTTTACTTGGAAAACGTTATAGTATAAAGTTCTCCAAACGTTTTTATTTCATAAGTCTATAGTTTAGTGTTCAGCGGAAATTTTTTTTGTAGCAACTACTGAAAGTAGGTTAGTCCATGTTCGTTAATAGTAATTTGATGATAAGAGTGATTGATTTGGCTCTTGAAGTTGTATCTATCATTGGTTTAATTGTTACAGTAATTACTACTCAAAGATTTTATATCTTTTTAATCCTTCATATGGTAACTTGTGTATTTTGTAGTATCAGTCAGGTCCTTAAGGTCGCATTTACAGTTTGGTTACAGCATTCATGATTTTACATACACATCAGGAAATGCGTAGTCAAGGAATATCAGAACCAGATCTTGTACTGCCCAGCTTAGAAGCATTAGAACTGCAATTGACTGAATATAGTTACGTACATGGGCACATGCCAAGCCAGGCAGACTTCCGAATATTAGGGCATCTGTCGGAACCTCCTAGAGGAGAGACTTATCCTGCTGTACATAGATGGTGCAACCATATGTCTTCTTTTTCTACTCAAGATGCTAAGCACCTCCCAGACTTACTGCCCTCTCATGTTAGAGTTCCTCTGGTAAGAGAGTTTTCTCTCCAACCATACTAGAATAGTTTTATTTAATTTTCTCTCTTGCCTTGCTTTGACCCCCAGTCATTTTTAATTTTGCATGATGAAACATTATATGGATGATTTGTAAGTACCGTACGTGTTCTTTATGTTCCAATGTGAGGGCAAGTGTTCTAAATCTGTAATATGTGAGGCTTCTTTTCTGCACATTACATACTGCTATTTTTGTACAAATATCAGTCACTGCACTTTATTTGTATTTCTATTACTTTATGAAGTGGACCTGAAGAGTGAGGTATTCAGTGTTTTAGATAGATGGTTAACTTTGTGCATACTTCTGCAATGGCCACAATCTGCCATGTAAGGGGGGTGGCCAAGTCATAGCACATATTCACCAGATGCTAATAAATATGTGCTTTGACTCGGCCACCTCCCCTAGCTAGGGGGATTGCGGCCATTGTATATGTATGTAAGCATGTAGACTTAGAAACATTTTGGCAGTATTTCCTCACTGAAAATAATCTCTGCTGTGCTATTTCTTTAAAGTGGAATAGCAAGTATTGCATGAGATTATGGGTGTGATATATACAGTCACCTCTTCATTTATGTGAATTTGGATTAGAACGTATACAAAATAATAGTAATCAAATTTGAACTGTGCTATTAATGCGAAAAAAAAAATGAGGTGCTGAGTGGAAGAAAAATGGACCTAAAGACCACTAGCCAGAGCTTGTGCCTTTGTTTGCAGTGTGGTTGGTTAGTACCCTCTACAAAATGGGATTTTTATCCTTATTGGAGGGATTCTTTCCACATAAGTCATTGTTATACTAGTACAATAATGAATAATGACACACACACACTCTCTCTCTCTCTCTCTCTCTCTCTCTCTCTCTCTCTCTCTCTCTCTCTCTCTCTCCTCTCTCTCTCTCTCTCTCTCTCTCTCTCTCTCTCTCTCTCTCTCTCCTCTCCTCTCCTCTCTCTCGCTCCTCTCTCTCTCTCTCTCTCTCTCTCCTCTCTCTCTCTCCTCTCTCTCTCTCTCTCTCTCTCTCCTCTTCTCTCTCTCTCTCTCTCTCTCTCTCTCTCTCTCTCTCTCTCTCTCTCTCTCTCCTCTCTCTCTCTCTCTCTCTCTCTCTCTCTCTCTCCTCTCTTCTCTCTCTCTCTATCTATATATATATATATATATTTATATTTGTATATATTATACACAGAATTTATATATAGATAAATAGAGAGAGAGAGAGAGAGTCAATTAATCATTGTTGTACTAGTACAACAATGACTTATATGGAAAAATTACTCCCAATAAGGGTGAAAATCCCATTTGTGTAAAGGGTACTGACCTACCACACTGCAAACAAGGGCACAAGCTCTGGTTAGTGGTCATTATGTTGTTTAATTTTTTTTTATCTGTATATCTTTAATACAGTACTGTTTACTTTTTAGCTTACTTGCATATGTAGTTTTGCCTGGTTATGTGCTTTTAAAAATGTGTTTTACTTAGCTTTTTTCTTTGGTATAGTGTGTATATACCCCCTTTGGAACATATATATGTCTATTAACATTATTCTTTATGGAAATAGTACTTTAAAATAGCGAAATTTGCTTTACACGGTCATTTTCAGAACCTATTCTCGTTTAAACTCGAGAGATGACTGCACTTACAAAGCTGTCAGTTTTATATGCAATTTTATCTCATTCTTTTCATATGATTAATCCCTTTGTTAAACTATTGCTTGGGGATTTGTTATATTAGAAACTAGTTAACTTAAATGTAATAACTTTCTAGCAGATAGGTTCTTTCTCTCTTGTTTTTGTGTTATTAACTCTATTTCTGCTGACACTAGGAAATGAGTTTTATTTTTATTTTCTGCTAATTATATGGCACTTCTTTCAGCGCATTGCCTAAAGCAACTATTTTTGTATATGTGCATTGTCTTTGATTACTCAATCCAGAAGGGCCAAGAGAAATTGTTGTTGTCACTCACTTGTAAATTTATGCAATACTTTACGCATAATTTATTGTCATATTCAGAACAAATTAAGATAATATTGTGTAATTTATACATTAAGTTAGGAATTATTAGCACTGCATCACAACCTTAAGCAAATGCTTATTTGCTTAGTGTCTTCTTCATAGTTGGTATTCTGTTGGAAATATTTTTTTCTTTGTACTTCATATTGAACCTTAATACAGAATATTATCTGTAAATAATTCCGTAAAATGGCATCTTTACCAGTAGTGCATAATGCATTCATATATATTAGCTGGTACTTCAGATATGAATGATTTTAACTTTATATATCTTTGGATATTACTGGATATCATATTCACTAATTATTGTAAATGTATGCTAAAACTGTGTTAATATATATTAAATTTTTTCTATTATTTATATGAAAAGCATAGGTATAATAGATGATACTAATGATACTGTATATTGTTTTGCATATGAATATGTAACATTTAAATTAAATTATATAAGTATTTACAAACACCATATAAATGCAGAATTTTCAAATAATTTTGTATTTTATTGATATTCTTCAATGCATTGATTGTGTATTTATTATGTGAATTTTTCTTGTCTTAGGCGAAGGAAGCTGAGGGAACCGATACTAGTGTGCCAGATCACATTAAAGAAAAACTTACAGAACTTACCATAGAATTGCTGAGGCCTTTATCAGTATCACAACTTAAAGAGGTATAACAAGTGGCTTGTTTGGACTGCCAAGTCTATATTTATAATGAGTTACTCCAACCCCTATTTTGTATTTGGTACTATTGATTCTATTTAATGGTGAGGGAGCAGGGTTACCAGGCAATCCTTCCTCCCTTGTTTTTTTCTTTCTGGAAACAAGAAAGAAAAGTTGAGAATGGACAGGTTTTGTTGTAGCTGATACCACAAACCTCTCACTCATATTATGGCTACCTTACTGCCTACCTTTACTGAGATGTGGAGTCCAGTTAGTAAAAATTTTACTATGAGATTGAAATGTTTGGCTGCTTGGCTCTTTGTATTCATTAAGATTAGAACTAGTTGACGTATATTTTATGTATTTTTATAAATTACAAAAAAAATGTATGTTCTCCGAGTTACTGAAATTTGATTTTGAGTGTGAATGGCTAGACAATTTGAACCTTAATATTAAAACTACATTATATTCATATGAATATAATATTGTAACTGATTTCTCATTATTCTTGTTATAAACGGAAATGAGCTGGATTTTTTTGTTTATCTATAGCCCAAATAGAGAAACTTATTTGACTTCATATCCAAATTGCACAATTAGTGCTTGTAATTCAGACAACCTTGAGAAAAGACGATTTTTTTAGAAAGTAACAACGTGTTTTCTAAGTCATGTGTGTGATATATATTCCAGGTAAAGAAACTGGTTGATGAGGCTATGCTTCAGAATAACGAAGAGCTTGTGAAAACTGAGAATGAAAGGGATGCCATCCTGAAAGAAATCGGCAATTTAGTGCCAGATGATGTGCCTGTTAGTGATAATGAGGTAAGCCTTGATATTTAAAACTTGCCACATGACACAGCACTTTGCTAGTGTGGAAAATAGCAAATTAAAATATTATTAGAGTGAATAACAGAGTAGCAGCTTTTTTGACGGGGTGAGATCAAGTATTTTAGACACTTGTTTTATAATTTACCAATGCCAATAATTTCTATGTGACGGTTCCTTTTATTTTATATGGAGTCCAAAGAATTAACGTATTTGAGTAAAGAAAAATCTTATTTTTTAGCTATGTTCTTAACTACTAGGATAATATCCTGTTTTAATATTTATTCGTTTTTCTTTGCCTGAACTCTTGAACACCTGTTTTCAATATATATTATGTTTCCTTTAACTGGACTTTTGCTTATTGGAAGCATTTATTACTTTTTCTTATACTTTGTACTCAGTTGATTTTATTCTTTTAGGACTTTAGTCCATTTTGAAAATAGAGGCTCACATTCAGAGTCCAACAGTGTCGGAGACATATTAAATTGTTTTGACATATTGTAAATTGACTTTGCTGTATTGTCATGTGTGACCATTTAGAATGTAAGTTTGCACAAGTATGCTTTATTGTAATAGGTTTTGCACTTAGCCGTAATTGTATTCATCTGATTGTTATTAATATATTGTCCATTTTTCGTCACTTTATTTTCCTTATTAGGAAAACAATGCCATTGTGAGAATGTTTGGCGAGGAGGGTAAGAAAAAATACTCTCATGTAGACCTTATATCCATGATTGGAGGAGTTGACGCTAAGCGTGGAGCTGTGACTTCAGGTACAATTTAAACTTTTCCATTAGAACTCTTTTACAACACTGGAAGTCAGTGTACCAGTATTTCCAATGAAATATTTTAGGTAAGGAATAAATATTTCATGAAAATTTTTGTTGTCTACTTCTATTAATATTGATATGATGATCATGGCTGTTTTTTTCAAAGTAATTTTTGAAAGTGTCTAATATTGTAAATGCTAAAGTTTATTGTAAAGAATAATTTCTTCTAGAATCCAATCTCACCTTGAAATCATAAATATCTTATTTTGTTTGATTTTATCACAGGTGGGCGAGGCTACTATTTAATGGGTCCAGCAGTATTACTGGAGAGAGCAGTGGTGGAGTTGGGCCTGAGCATGCTTTTTGAGAAAGGCTATCAACCCCTCGTTACTCCATTTTTCATGAGGAAAGAAGTCATGCAAGAAGTAGCACAGCTCTCACAGTTTGATGAAGAACTCTATAAGGTCAGTAGTTTTTAAGCTTTACTAGGTAATATTCATTCATTGCCTGCATATTGACATCTGCCATGATAAGAGTATACCATGCAAGTCTCGAATATATATTGTTCTAGAGAGTTAATGTAATATAAGTGAATGAGTACAGTGTTCTTGCCGGAATCTTAGGAATTATGAATGGAGATTTCAACATATGCTGTGAGTTGATGAGTACTGTTTTTTATTTTAATAGTATTTTTTATTTTCCCTTTCTACACTTTTGCTCATTGGAATGTATTTGTTTATGTGTCTTAGGAAAAATTTGTTCATTTTTCAGGTTCTAGGTAAAGGCGACGTGCCAGGCTCAGAACAGGTAGATGAGAAATATTTGATAGCAACATCAGAGCAACCTATTGCTGCTTTTCATCGTGATGAGTGGATTCCTGTTGACCAACTTCCTATCAGGTAAGAAATTATTTGACATTGTGGTATTTTCCTTAATAATCTATTGTTTTATCCAAGTGTTCATAATGGATGTATTATTGACCCAGCTTACGTACAGTAGGTCTTTAATAATAATTTGCTTGATATCTTCACAATATAAATTTAAAAGCTCTTATATTTAGCTATATATATATATGAGGGAAGACCAAGCTGTTTTCCTTCTGTTGTTTGTTGAGGAGAGGTGGAATTGGGGTTACTCAAAGCAACGAAAATATTATGTAGCACATAGGGTTAGTGAAAGTCTCATGGCTGTTAATTATCAGGATATAAGTATGAAACTTATTCTTGTAGCTGTATACATGATGGATGACCAGAAGTTCAAAAGAATATATATTTGTTTTAGTGGGAGCTAAATAAATTTGTAAGAAGTATTGAGTAGTTGAAATATTTATATAAAGTATCAGTATGTAAATGTATCCATTGTATAAAGAATATGAAATTTACTTAAAGATATGCTGGCTTGTCATACTGCTTCCGTCAGGAAGTTGGATCTCATGGGCGTGATACCAGAGGTATTTTTCGTGTACATCAGTTCCAGAAGGTAAAGTAGATGAGGAATCTTTTCTGGTACTTATATCAATTTTATATTTGTAAGCTTTTGAACTTGCAGCATGACAATGATTATTTTGTATTTTGATAATATACCTAGTGATTTGTATTAGTAGAGTGAAAATATAATGAAATTTGGTTCAGGAAATGGTTAACTTGCAAAGCTGATTGGTCACAGCACTTTATGGTCTCTCAAGGTTCTTATAGAACTTAATCTCCTTTCTGAATTTTTAGTTGATTTATATTTAGATATGTTCAAAATGTTTATTTGTATTCAGGTAGAACAGTTTTGTATCACATCTCCCCATGATAATGCTTCTTGGAATATGATGGAAGAGATGATTACGAATGCAGAAAAATTTTGTCAAGTCTTGGGAATTCCGTATCGTGTTGTGAATATTGTCTCTGGGGAACTGAACAATGCTGCAGCCAAGAAGCTTGATTTAGAAGCTTATTTTCCTGGATCAAGTAAGTTTTGTGTTTTTTATTTTACTCCTAGAGCAGTGATTATAGCACTTTATCGTGGCAGTGACAGACCTGCGATTGAGCCCTCTGTGAGGTGTTAGGGTGGGGATCCAGCCTAAATTTCCTAGCTCCATAAGTCTGTTTCCACCTCTAGTAATGGAGAATGATAGTGACTTAAAATGGCATAACATTAATATGAAAGCTTTGTCAGTTTGATGTATATTTGCAAATTAACTCTTCTGTTTATTGGTGTAGGGTACAGCCTTGATTTAGATAGTCAAGTTTCCCTTCACCAAATTGCCATGCTCTGGAGGTAGTGTAACACACTTAGACACCTCAGATAATAAAAGCATCGGAAGAAGAAGAAAAATATAGAGAAGCAACTGAGAGATGAATAGTTTGGAAAATGTATTGATAAGTATGGAAGTGTATGATGTCATTTGCAAGTTAATAATGTAAAAATCAGTAGAAATAAATGAAATTACAGCTGAAGTATTCAGGTCAATAAGCAAGGAAACAGAGTTGAAGTATTGTATTTGTAAATTTGCTTCGACTTGGGATGATAACTGAAGACTGAACATTAACAGCAACAGCTGTTATATTGTATTTATATAATATCAAGGGGGGAGAGATTGATTTGTAGGTACTGAGTTTTTTTTTTTTAGCCTACAGAGCACACTTGGTAAATTATTTGGACAAATTTGGCTTAAGATTGCAGTAACCATAACTTGCATGTAGCAGAGTTTCTCTAGCTATTTATTTGAGCAAGGTACAAGTGTCATATATTTTTGTTGACCTGCCAACGGTTGACACTGCCCAGATGCCTTGACCCATGGGTCAAACCCTGAGAGACCTGAGAAAGGGAAATCCATCTAGAGGATATTGTGTGACGTTTCCCAGATGCCATGACTCATAGTCGAGAAGTTCTGGGAAGGGTCAAGTGCCTGAAGCTCTCCCCTCGCTTAGCCAGGAACTAATCTTTGTGTGTGTGTATGTTCTCGGCATTGACCATGTTGAAGGGCCAGTAAAATCTTAAATGCAGTTGGTTTTGGCATATACAGAAGGACCTCCCACCTCTGCTCCTTTTTGTATCTCACAACATGGTAGAGGTGTGGGAGGTATAAGTAAAGTAGTAATATTAGTATTGATTAATTCTGAGTAGTCAGGCAGTTAGTTAGTAATCTGGTAGAGTCATCACAGCTGCCTTAGGCCGAGAATTGTAAGATGTAAGCCAATAGGCTTTGGGGTTTATCAGCTGTTGTTGAAAGAGGAATCCTGAGAAATATATACAGGTACAGTATATGAATATATTTTTTTGCTATTCTCTCAAGACCCTGAGTTTCATTTAAACTCCAACGTATATACACTAATAATCAATAAGTAATGGATAATGATAATCTACAACACAAGCACATAAATAATATTTATACAATTTAATAAATATAGGACAAAGAAGGAGGCAAGAAGAGCAGTAGCAAAGGCGGAGGCAGATACATTGAATGAAGTCTATGAAGAGCTGGAAACACCAGAAGGAGAGAAGAAAATACTGCGAATTGCCAAGGCCCGAGATGCTGCATCCAAGGACTTTACCCAAGTAAGACAAATAAAGGATAACCATGGAGTAGTTCTAGCAGAAGAGGATGAAATAAAAAGCAGATGGGAAACTTATTTTGAAGGATTACTAAAGGAAGAGATCCCAAGTATTGAAGATGAACCTCCAAATGAAGCAGTTACAACAACAGTGTATAGAAGAGAGGTTGAGCAGGCAGTAAGGAAAATGAAAAATGGAAAGGACCTGATAAGATGCCAGTGGAAGTATGGAAGAGTCTTGGAGAGGAAGGCATAGATATCTTGTGGGACTTAATGCAAAAGATCTTTAGTCAGGAAAAGATGCCAGAGGAGTGGAGAGGAAGCCTAATCATCCCAATCTATAAAGGGAAGGGAGACATTCAGGAGTGTGGAAAATATAGAGGTATACAGTTGTTAAGTCTTACTATGAAGATATGGAAGAAGATCATATAGAGGAAACGACAATTGGGGATGAACAGTTTGGCTTCATGCCTGGAAGAGGGACAGTGGATGCCACATTTGCCTTGAGACAAATGATGGAAAATCATCGGGAGAAACAGAAAGGATTGCATATGGTCTTTATTGACCTGGAAAAGGCATATAATTGAGTACCACGTCAAGAGGTGTGGAGGTGTATTAGAGAAAAGGGAGTCCCCTAGAAATATGTAAGAACCATCCAAGATATGTATGAGGGCAGAGGCAAATGTTAAGAGCAGTGTGGGCTTGACGAAAAGTCTCAGTAAATGTTGGTCTGCTTTGAGTCCATATCTATTTGACCTGGTCTTGGATGTAGTAACCCAGGGTATTAGAGATCAGTCGCCATGGTGTATGCTCTTTGCAGATGACATTGTACTGTGTAGCAACAGACGAGAGGTAGTGGAGGAGAAGCTTGAGGAGTGGAGAAGAGTGATGGAGGATAGAGGACTGAGAATCAGCAGGAAGAAGACAGAGTACTTGAGGTTGAGAGATGATGAGGATGGGAAGGTCAATTTGCAGGGGGAGGTGTTGAAAAGAGTTGAAAAGTTTAAGTATTTGGGATCAACAGTAGCAGAGGATGGTGACCTAGAGTCAGAAATAACCCACAGAATACAGTCGGGATGGAAGAACTGGAAGAAAGTGTCTGGGGTGCTGTGCGACAGGAGAATAGAGATTAAGTTGAGGGGTAAAAGTGCATAAGACAGTTGTGAAACCTGCGATGATGTATGGAGCAGAGACATGGGCAATAAAGAAGACACGAGAAAAAACTGGACGTGGCAGTGATGAGGATGTTGAGATGGATGTGTGAGGTGACAAGAAGCGATAAGATCAGAAAAGAGGTAATTAGAGGTACCTCAAAAGTTAGAGAAATATCAGATAAGATACAACAAAGTAGACTAAGATGGTATGGTCATGTCGTTAGGAGGGATGAACAGTATGTTGGAAGGAGGGTGATGGATATGGATATACAGGGTAGGAGAGGGAGGGGGAGACCAAAGCGTAGGTAGATGGATTGCATCAATGACGACCTGAGGTCCAAAGGTTTGTTGGGTGATGAGGTATGGGACAGGAACATATGGAGAACACTGGCCAGAAACATCGACCCCACATAAAAGTGGGAAAAGATGTAGACGAAGAAGAAGAAGAAGTAGTAGAATGGAAAGTGGATATGTCAGTCATTATTTGTGCAAATAAAGGCAATTTTATTTAGTTTTCATTTATTATTTAGTATATTTGAAAGATGATAATATTAAGCTACTTAAATAGCCTTCATCCTTCATAGATTTGAAGAATTTATAGAGGGACGCTGAGTGTTATGTCAAATATAATATCACAATTCCTGGTATAGAGTTGGAAGGTAGATACTGAAAGGATTGGAAGCTTTTATAGGGAATAGAAACATGTAAACATTAGTATTAAAGCTATTGTGGTTTTGATTTTGTTGTAGGAGTGGAAAGTAACTATTTTCTACTCTACAACAAAATCAAAACCATTAATAGATTCATTATATTTTTAATATGTCTTCAGGGCATGTGATCCAATTATACATGAGATGAGTTATTGAATACCAGGTTATCAAAAATTGATGTAAGATTAAACATAGTGATATATCTGTCCCTTAATTGTTGACAGTGAATTTGAATTGGAGTGAAATTGTTATGGTGGTTTATACAGTCTCTGTATGTGTAGAAAGTAGTATGCCAATATATATATATATATATATATATATATATATATATATATATATATATATATATATATATATATATATATATATATATTTATATATATATATATATATATATATATATACCTAGTTCTCAGAATAACGCGGAGATAAGTTCTCAGAAGTGACGGGTAAATGGAAAATCACGTGAAAAAACATGTCATTTTCCATAGGAAACAATGATAAAGGGCATAGCGCTTTCCACAACAGTCCATAGACACACTATACCAAAGATATAAGATAAGTAAAAGATATTTTATAAGTACATAACAAGGCAGAAAGACCTGTAGTTATTTATATTAACATGCAAATAGTGTACAGTATAAAAGATATACAGATTTACTGTACAGTAAACAAATTAATGCACTCTATTATGCGGTTGGCAACAGGCTTACACTGGGACGTGCATGGTGGCCAGTGTTGCCAGATAAAGCGGATGTTTTTATTTTCATATGTATGGTACATTTCAAGATATACTGTATATTAGTTATAAGATGGTAGTACTGTAATTTAACTAAAAATGTACTTCATCTTTAAGATACTTGAAATAACTTACCAGCTTACATGTATATTTTTTATATTTATCATTTCTCTCATTCATGTATTCTGGCAACACTGATGGTGGCAGTGAGGATGAGGATGCAAACGTTTTGTCACACTTCCATATCACCTGATGCACCTTCGCACGCTATTTCCCTGACAATATTATATCGAAACTATGTTTGCTGTTTGTTCTTAATGCTTTTTTTCAATTTTCCTCCTAATATCCGATCGCATTGAGCGGTAGAAGAGGAGAAGGATGCGGGAGAACGAACCTCTATCGGCAAACAGTTTGCTACTTCCGTATTAGTTGATGCACCCTCACACGCTATTTCCCTGACGATGTTATATTGAAAATATGTGTGCTGTTTGTTCTTAATTATTTTTTCCAATTTTCTTCCTAATATTCGCGCATTAAGCGGTAGAAGAGGAGTAGGATGCGGGCGAACGAACCTCTATCGGCATACGTTTTGCTACTTCCGTATCAGCTGATGCACCCTCACATGCTATTTCCCTGACGATATTATATTGAAAATATGTTTGCTGTTGGTTCTGAATGCATTTTTTTCAATTTTCTTCATAATATCCGATCGCATTAAGCTGTAGAAGAGGAGGAGGATGGGGGAAGAGTGCCTCCGAGGCAGTCGATTTTTTACTAAAATGGAAAAATTTTTTCGAATTTTTTTGCATGGGTGTTATTCGGGAATTTCGTATTGTTTTACTATTTTTTTTTGGGGCGTTATTGCAATTTTGCGGTTAAAAAAAAACGCAGAAAAAAGGAACAAGGTGTATATCAACCAGGTGTTTTTCATTTATCCACAACAACAATAATTTTTCTACCTCTTCTATCAACTTTGACCCTCTCCTAGTTAATATATTTACTCCCTTAGCCACGTCAGCTGCCTTTAATACCTCTTTATTTTTCAAAATAGTACAGATAGTCGATTTCGCCATGTTGTGCTGTGGGGTGGGATCGGACACATGAACCCCAGTTTCATGTTTAGAAATTATTTCTTTCTTCATTCCCACTGTTATGCATCTAGGGTGTTTGGCGCCAATATCACTTAGGACTTTTAAGTTTCTTAGGAGCCATAATAAGGGCTATCTGAAAAGCAAGAACTACGAACAGATCACGAACGAACTACACATAGCGGGCACCAATGCAGTACTGAGAGCGGGTGAGTGGGACACATAGTTCCCTAGCCAACACATGCGTGTTCGTGGGTTGGATTTTGTTCGTGGGTTGGTGTCAAAAAAAAAAAAAAAAAAAAAAAAAAAAAAAAAAAAATATATATATATATATATATATATATATATATATATATATATATATATATATATATATATATATATATATATATATATATATATATATATATATATATATATATACAGTGTTCACCCCCTTATCGCGGTAGTTCGGTTCTGGGACCCGGCGCGAACCAGGAAAACCGCGGAGTAGGATCAGCCTATATGTACATTGATATTTTAATGTATTTTTATGTTTACACTGTATAAACCCTCCCTGTACTGTTAAAAAAACACCCTTTATATTATAAATAACAGCAAGCAACGTAATTTTTTATGAAAGTGATAGGAAAACTTACCGTGAATGAGGTGATGATGACGTGACATACATAGGTACAGTATTTTACAATAATTTTTACGTTTACGTAAAATGGCGGCCGACATCCACAAACTTTTTTCCTTCTTTCAACATATCTAAGAGTTTCACTTTATCTACAATGGTTAACATTTTCCTTTGCCGCGTAGGCTCACTACAAGAAGCCTTAGAAGATGAAGGATGCTTGGGAGGCATTGCAAAGGTTAAAATATGCGAGTAAAAAAATCACAAGCAAAACATATTAATAATAATAAGCACAACGTGAATGGCGCACACGAGTGAGGCGAGACAATGGAAGATGGTGGAAGCCTTTGTCCGAAACGCTGATAGCGGTATCGTATTTTACATGTTGCAATACTGTTAGTATTTATGTTTTTTACTATTATCTACTGTTTTATTATTCTTAGGCTAAGAAATACATTTTTTTCATCAATAAAATCATGAAACTACTGGAAATATAAATATATATGCTAGCTCATGTAGCTGTGACCCCAATACATTGTACGCTATCGAACACAAGCAAAACGTTTAATAAGCACAACGTGAACGGCGCACACGTGAGTTAGACTGAACGGGTCTTTGTCTGAAACGCTGATAGCGGTATCGTATTTTACATGTTGCAATACTGTTAGTATTTATGTTTTTTACTATTTTTTACTGTTTTATTATTCTTAGGCTAATAAATACGTTTTTTTATCAATAAAATCATGAAACTACTGGAAATATAAATATATATGCTAGCTCACGTAGCCTGCGACCCCAATACATTGTACACTATCGAACACTTTCGCATGATGCAATACTGTGAGTTATACTGTACGTACGTATATCATTCAGTTATTAATACAACGTATATTAATTCAAAATTCATTTACTTATTTGATGATTGTACAAAATCTATTGTATTTATTCATTGTAATTTGGACCAAATATTCCTTTTGTAAAGATTATACTGTGCTTTTCAAAAGAGGTGGTCAATAAACGTATCTATCTATCTAAATTTATGTTTTCTACTATTTTTTACTGTTTTATTATTCGTAGGCTGGGAAATACATTTTTTTTTATCAATTAGATAATGAAATATGTTTTTTTCAATAAAAAAAATGAAAATACTGAGAATTTTTTTTTTTAATATTTTTGCATATACACATAAATAAAATAATAATTTATAAAAAAAAAAAACGCGATACAGTGAGAAAGCGAACCAAGAAACGCAAATAACCGGGGGAACACTGTATATATATATATATATATATATATATATATATATATATATATATATATATATATATATATATATATATATTATATATATATATATATATATATATATATATATATATATATATATATATATATATATATATATATATATATATATATATATATATATATATATATATATAGAGTGCTCCCTCGATTATCGCGGATGTTCGGTTCCAGGACCGGCCACTATAGGTGAAATTCGCGAAGTAGGATCACAATATATACATAGGTATTTTACATTTATTTTTACCTTTACTGTATAAACCCTCCCTGCACTGTTAAAAAAGCCACCCTTTACTTTATTAATAACAGTGTGCAAGCAAAAATTTATATGAAAGTGATAGGTAAACTGACCGTGAATGAGGTGATGATGACGTGTACATACTCATATACATAGGTATTTTACATTTATTTTTACCTTTACTGTATAAACCCTCCCTGCACTGTTAAAAAACCACCCTTTACTTTATTAATGACAGCATGCAAGCATAAATTTATATGAATGTGATTGGCAAACTTACCTTGAATGAGGTGATGATGACGTGTATAGACTCCAGAGGAAATTATTCCGCAGCCAATGACAGCTTTACGGTGGTTTTTTGCGAGAGAGGAACATGGTAATGGGGGAGTTGCTGTCGCTGTTTCTTCTTTTGTTGGTAGATGGTCATGTAAGGAATCAGGGCATCGTCGAGAAGATTGCTGAAGGTCACCGAACGAACCATATTATCGTCATGTTCTTGTGAGAGTTGTTGGACTGCTTTCACATGTTCATACATGGCTGCTAGATGTTCGAGTGTAAGGCCAAATTCTTCTATTTCATTTTGTGTATTTCCTCTGGTTGTTGGTCTTCCTCTTCTTTGCTCACTGATTTTGTCATTTCCTCCAAGTCTTCATCAGTCAAAGGCTGCGGTGGCAGTCGATCAGTTCATTCATGTCTTCGTGAGCCATATCTTCAAAGCCTTCTCCTTCTAGAAATGCAGCCAACTTCTCAGCTTTCGCAACTGCCGAGTTAGGGACTTCGTCAGGAACGAATCCCTTGTAATCGTAGAGGACTTTGGGCCACAATTTCTTCCAGCTGGTATTGATTGTGGCCGGCTTCATCTCTTTGATTGCATTCTGAATATTTTGAAGGCATGTAGCAATCATGAAGTTACGCCAGGAAGTCTTCAATTCAAATTCTTTGTCTGCATCCATGGATTCAACCAGGTTTGCCAGGGCATTTCGTGTGTAGAGGGCCTTGAATGCACGAATAACGCCCTGATTCATAGGCCGAATCAGTGATATCGTATTCAATGGCAGAAACTTGACTTGAACACCATCATATTGGAGATCAGTAGCGTGGCCACCAGCATTATCCATCAAAAGAAGGACTTTAAATTCAGTGCCCTTCTCCGCAACAGAAGCTTTGACCTGAGGGATAAAACATTGGTGAAACCAGTCCAATGTGAGACTTTTCGTGATCCAGGCCTTAGGGTTATGCATCCAATACACTGGCAACAGATTCTTATTCTTCAAAGCCCTAGGGTTCTTAGACTTGTAGATAAGCCCGGGCTTTAGCATGAAGCTGCAGCATTCCCGCACATGATGAGGGTAATACAGTCTTTGTGCGCTTTAAATCCCGCGGCTTTAGCTTCTTCCTTGAAGAGAATAGTGCGAGATGGCATTCTCTTCCAAAATAAGCCAGTCTCATCCATGTTAAAGACTAGCTCAGGAGCATATTCGCCTTCTTCGATAATTTTCTTAAAGTCGTTTTTCACATAATCTTCAGCTGCAGCTGTATCTGCAGAGGCAGCTTTGCCATAAACCAAAATGCTCTTTAGGCTATAGCATTTTTGAAATTTGGCAAACCATCCATGGCTTGCCAGGAACGACTGTTCCCTCGGTGGAGAATCGCTGGAGGGTCCTGGTTGTGGGTCGTCGATATCTTCTTCTCTCTCCTCCTCTTCACAGTCTCCACTGTCGTCGTCGGGTTTGTTTGCAGCGAATGTCTCGTACAGCTTCTTCGCCTTTGTTTGTATGATATTGGAGTCTAAGCTGATGTTCTTCTTTCTGCAATCAGCAATCCACAGGGCCAAAGCATATTCCATCCGTACTATTATCTTATTGCAGGGTGTTACGACCCTCTTTGCTGTTTTACTAAATGAAATAGTCGCTGTTTTCCTGATATTTGCCTCGTCCTTTTTTATGTATGGAACAGTAGATTCGTTGAGGGCAAAATGGCGGCCGAGATCCGCAAACCTTCTTCCTTCCTTCAGCATATCTAACAGTTTTACCTTATCTGCTATGTTCAACATCTTCCTTTGCCGCTTAGGCTTACTACCAGAAGCCTTAGAAGATGAAGGACGCTTTGGAGGCATTGCAGAGGTTGAAAAACGTGAGTAAAAAAAATCACAAGCACGACGTATTAAGAAGCAAAACGCGAACGGCGCACATGTGAGTTAGACTGAACGGGTGAAACGATACATTGGAAGATGCTAGGAGAACCAAGCTGCAATCAAAAAGCCAAGCAGTCTCCATAATACAGAACATACAGAAAAACAATTCTGTGATTTGTTATCTCCCACCCTTTCAGCCAATAGCATCCCATGAACTATCGCACGTAGTGGTGAGCCTTTGCATTTTCCAAGACGCCAGTACAGTCTATGCTATCGTACAATATTTTACATGGTGCAATACTGTGAGTTATATGTTTAAATTTATGTATTTTACTATTTTTTACTGTTTTATTATTCTTAGGCTAGGAAATTCATTTTTTCATCAATAAAATAATCAAAATACTGGAAATTTTAATATGTACTAGCTCATGTAGGTGCGACCCTTTTCGTTTTCTGAAACGCTGATACCCGTAGCGTATTTTACATGGTGCAATATTGTGAGTTACATGTTTAAATTTATGTTTTTTACTATTTTTTACTGTTTTATTATTCTTAGGCTAGGAAATAAATTTTTTTTATCAATAAAATAATCAAAATACTGGAAATTTTAATGTGTACTAGCTCACTTAGGTGTGACCCTTTTCGTTTTCTGAAACGCTGATACCGGTATCGTATTTTACATGGTGCAATACTTGGTTGATAAGGGAGTCCGTGACGTAAAACCGGAACCGGAACCAATACTATGAGTTACATGTTTAAAGTTATGTTGTTTACTATTTTTTACTGTTTTATTATTCTTAGGCTAGGAAATACATTTTTTATCAATAAAATAATCAAAATACTGGAAATTTTAATATGTGCATGCTCATGTAGGTGCGACCCTTTGCATTTTCCGAAACGCCGATACTGGTATCGTACTTTCTATGGTGCAGAGTTACGTGTTTAATTTTTTATTTTTTATTTTTTTATTTTTTTTTTGCTATTCCTTACTGTTTTATTATTCTTAGGCTGGGAAATACACTTTTTTTATCGATGAAATAATGAATTTTTTTTTATTTTCAATAAAATAATGAAAATACTGAAAATTTTTATTTTTTAATATTTTAGTATTCTCGCATATACCCAGAAAAAAAAAGTCACCAAAAACAACCACAATGCACTGAATTCATGAAAGGTGAACCGCGATATAGCAAGGAATCACTGTGTATATATATATATATATATATATATATATATATATATATATATATATATATATATATATATATATATATATATATATATATAATACTGTGCTGTACTTTTTCTACCTAAACACATCTTACAAACATTTCTACTTACCTTACTTATGAGCTGACTTTTTGAACCAAACTTGTTCATAAGTGGAGAATATCTGTATATATGTATAATTTGTATTTATTTGTTTTTCAGATGCTTACAGGGAACTGGTATCATGTTCCAATTGCCTTGATTATCAATCTAGGAGGCTGAAAGTTCGGTATGGAGCCACAAAGAAGATGAATACAGCTGTACGTAAATTTTTTAATGCATTAGCTTTTAAAAAATTAAGACCGTGACTTATTATTGTATATTCATATATTAATTACTGACGTAACTTCAAGAATGCAATGATGTATTAAATATAAATTTTTAGATGTACAGTAAGCAATTGCTATTGATATAAAAGGCTTTATTCTTATTGGCAGTTTATATATTAAGCCTTAAGGAAATGCTGCTAGTACCACTTGTGATTAGTAAAGTATTTACATATTGCCATTATGCGATGGCTCAGTCGGTAGCGTCTCCGACTCTGAGGCGTCAGGTCGAGGGTTCGCGCCCCGTCACAGTCTGAGGTTAGCAAGGGCATGCACTCAGCGTAAGGATTACATCTGCCAAAACAAGTCCTTCGCAAGAAGGCAACCGTCCTAGCCCTTGGTAGATAAGGGAGTCCGTGACGTAAAACCGGAACAGAACATTATGCGATGGAATGGGAATGGTTATTCTGGCATAAGTGACTGCATACCAGATCTTCTTATTTCTTCAAACCTCTTTCATTCTGTTTTAGTACATCTGTTAATACTTCTGTCTTCATTAGTAATTTTGGAGCTTGTAAAGATGAGTAACTCCCATAAGCCTAGGTAAACTTATATAATCATGTAATTGGTTAAGTTAGGTTTAGTGACTTGCCTTGTGAATATGAATAACCCTAGAGCACCCTGGGTTGCTCTTCATTATAATATTCGTATTTTTTTATATTTCTCTTAATAAAATTCAATTCACTTTGTATGTAGGTTGAATATGTGCATATGCTCAATGCTACTATGTGTGCTACCACTCGAGTCATTTGTGCTCTGCTTGAAAATTATCAAACAGACGAAGGTATTGTTGTTCCTGATGCAATCAAGAAATACATGCCTGAACGTAAGTGCTATTAGATTTATATTGCATTTCCGAGGTGGACTAAATTTTATACCATATTTTATTCTGTCCTAGTTTTTCTTTGCCTCAGTTAGTTACTTTCCTTGCTGCAGCCATCTGGTTTATAATCTCTGACTTTTTCCAACTGGGATTGTTGCTTGACTTATAATAATGATAGATAATAATAATTATAATATACATGGACTCATATCCCCTTGTAAGGGGGTGGCCAAGCCAAGAAACACCCATTCACCACGATCCACACATACCCTAACTACTACTCTTAGCTCGGAGAAAAAGGGTTGCCACAATTCCAACCTTCCACTCTGCTTGGGTCGCCCACAAGGTAGGCAGGCAAGGATAGTCTACAATGAGGTTCGACAGCTGCAGCTGCTTTACCCCCACTGCTTCATCACATGGCAACTTCCCTCACACCCGTCCATCATAGTTCACTGAGCTAGCAGGTGCAAGATATCCCTTTGGCCCGTGTCACCTGTACATAATCTTCCTCCACTCATTTCTATCTCTTGTATACTCTCTTCCCTGTTCAACTAACATATCATGTGCTTATAGCGCCCTTTTCACACCCTTCATCCATCTAATTCTAGGTCTTCCTCGTGGCCTAACTCCAATCACTTCTGCGC
>JAXCGZ010013261.1:0-70000 GCA_037179515.1 Halocaridina rubra | reverse complement strand
GGAGCACATGGCAGCACGGTGGAAAAGTGCCTCCAAGGCGGTCGATTATTTACTAAAAAGAAAATTTTTTTTTTCAAATAATTTTGCATGGGAGTTATTTGTGTATTTCGTATTTTTTAACTATTATTTTTTAGGGGCGATATTCCAATTTCGTGGATTATAAACATGCGTAAAAAGCGAACTAGTTGTATATCTATTTAGTAATTTTGTAAATAAATTTAAACAAGGTCCTTCACACAATGAAATACATAAAGAAGTAAATAAATAAAAACATTAACTTGATATATACTTACACAACAATGCCATATAACGATGTGTTCTTCCACCACACTCAACGTACTTTTCTGCACTTGAAGTTCATATTAACAGCGCAAACCACATAGATTGAATAAAGGATTTCTTAAAAATTTATTGGAGATTCATCGTAACAACAACACATTGTAAGTCGAGGATATCGTAAATTGAGCACCCCATGTATATATAAACTCACCTTTTCAATTAACACGAAGATAGGTTCTCCAAATGGCTGTGTATTACGAACATCGCGTACTTCAAACCGTCAATTTACATAAGGATTAATGGTAAATTGGATAGGTAAGTTTCAAAACCGTACATAGACGCACTAGACCTAAGAAAAAAATACCTAAAACTTATTTTATAAGTATACAATAATGCTGAAAGAATTGAAATACAAATAGTGTACAATAAATATGTACTACAATGAATTACTTAATACAGTATAAAATTACATTAAGTAATTCTATTTTGCAGTGGGCAACAGGCATACTGGGATATGCATGGTGGCGGTGAGTGAATGACTTGAGCGGCAGGAGAAGAGGAGGGGGAAGCTAACATCTGGTAATGGTCGAGGTTCATATTTCTCTCTCTCTCTCTCTCTCTCTCTCTCTCTCTCTCTCTCTCTCTCTCTCTCTCTCTCTCTCTCTCTCTCTCTCTCTCTCTCTCTCTCTCTCTCTCTCTCTCTCAATCTCTCTCTCTCTCTCTCTCTCTCTCTCTCTCTCTAAGAAACTTATTTTTTTTCATTGTGCAATGCTTTTCATTAATAAAAATGAAAAGAATGAAAAATATAAAATATTCTACTGAAATTTGTGAAAATAGTTTTTTGGGGTTGATGCGTTTAGGCCAACCCCCTCCTTCCTTCGTTCTTCGTTTTCATCATTTCTATTCTGACCGAGATTTTCACCCTTATTGTGACTTAAGTCTTCATTGTACTAGTACAACAATAATTTATGACTCTCTCTCTCTCTCTCTCTCTCTCTCTCTCTCTCTCTCTCTCTCTCTCTCTCTCTCTCTCTCTCTCTCTCTCTCTCTCTCTCTCTCTCTCTCTTTCTATTTATTATACTGTACAGTATTCATTTGTTATTGATATATCTCTCTCTCTCTCTCTCTCTCTCTCTCTCTCTCTCTCTATATATATATATTATATATATATATATATATATATATATATATATATATATATATATATATATATATATAGAGAGAGAGAGAGAGAGAGAGAGAGAGAGAGTCATAAATTTTTGCAGCATGGCAGGGAATGTGTGTCTGAGGCAGGCGGTCGCTAAGTGACGAAATTAAACCATTTTTCCTCGATTTTTTTTCGCTCCTGGTAAAATAAAATAAACACAGTTTTCGGATATTTTTACTACCATTTTCAAGGGGCGTAAATTAGAAAAACGTAGTTCCAACACGCATTAAACCGAAAGGTGAGTGTATATATATATATATATATATATATATTATATATATATATATATATATATATATATATATATATATATATATATATATATATATATATATATATATATATATATATATATATATATATATATATATATATATATATATATATATATATATATATATATATATATATATATATATATATATATTATATATATATATATATATATATATATATATATATATATATATATATATACACACAGTAATCCCTTGCTATATTGCGGTTCACCTTCCGCGGATTCAGTGCATCACAAGTTTTTATGGCGAGCATATGTATTTTATATCGCAGATTTTCTGAGTATATCGCGGGAATCCACGATATGTGGAAATATTAAAATTTCAAGTATTTTCATTACTTTATTGATAAAAAAAAGTATTTCCTAGCCTAAGAATAATAAAACAGTAAAAGTAGTAAAAAATATACTGTATATTTAAGCATATAACTCAGTATTGCACCGTATAAAATACGATACCAGTATCTGTGTTTTGGAAAACGCAAAGGGTTGCACCTACGTTAGATAGTACATGGGATAGTATTGACTGATGAGTGGGAGAGGATGAATCACAGAATTGTGTTCTGTATCCAGGGGTCTGATTGGCCTTTTGATTGAAGCTTGACTCTTCCAGCATCTTCCACTATCTCACCTCACCCATTCAGTTACTCACGTGTGCGCCTTTCGCGTTGTGCCTCTTGATACGTTGTGCTTGTGTTTTTTTGTGAAACATTTGCTTTATTTCAACCTTTGTAATGCCACCCAAGCATCCTTCATCTTCTAAGGCTTCTGATAGTGAGCCTAAGCGGCAAAGGAAGATGTTGACCATAGCAGATAAGGTAAAACTGTTAGATATGCTGAAGGAAGGAAGAAGTTTCTCGGCTGCCGGCTGCCATTTCGGCATCAACACATCTACTGTTCACTACATCAAGAAGGATGAGGCAAATATCAGGAAGACAGTGACTCTTACTTTTAACAAAACAGGGAATAGGGTCGTAACACCCCGCAATAAGATAATAGTGTGGATGGAATCTGCTTTGGCTCTGTGGAATGCTGATTGCAGGAAGAAGATCATCAGCTTAAACACCAGTATAATACAGACAAAGGCGAAGAAGCTGTATGAGACATTCGCTGCAAACGAACCCAACGACGACAGTGGCAACCGTGAGGAGGAGGAAAAAGACGAAATGGAAGACCCACAACCAGGACTGTCCACAGATTCTCCACCGCGGAAACCATCGTTCGTTGCTAGCAAGGGATGGTTTGCCAAATTTCAAAAACGCTTTGGGCTAAAGAGTGTTTTGGTGCATGGCGAAGCTGCCTCTGTAGATACAGCTGCAGCTGAAGATTATGTGAACAACGACTTCAAGGAAATTATCGAGGAAGGCAGTTATGCTCCTGAGCATGTGTTCAACATGGATGAGACTGGGTTATTTTGGAAGAGAATGCCGTCTTGCACTTTTCTTTTCAAGGAAGAAGCTAAAGCCCCTGGATTTAAAGTGCACAAAGACCACATTACCCTCGTCATTTGCGGGAATGCTGTAGGCTTTATGTTAAAGCCAGGGCTTATCTACAAGTCAAAGAACCCTAGGGCTTTGAAGAATAAAAACAAGAATCTGCTGCCAGTGTAATGGATGCATAACCCTAAGGACTGGATCACGAAAAGCCTCACATTGGACTGGTTTCACCAATGCTTTATCCGTCAAGTCAAAGTTTACCTTGCGGAGAAGGGCCTTGAATTTAAAGTCCTTCTTTTGATGGATAATGCTGGTGGCCACGCTACTGATCTCCATTATGGTGTTCAGGTATAGTTCCTGCCACCAAATACAACAACACTGATTCAGCCTATGGATCAAGGCGTTATTCGTGCGTTCAAGGCCCTCTACACACAAAATGCCCTGGCAAACCTGGTTGACTCCATGGATGCGGACAAAGAATTCGCACTGAAAGCATACTGGCGTAACAACGCGATTGCTACATGCCTTCAAAATATTCAGAATGCACTCAAAGCGATGAAGCTGTCCACAATCAATGCCAGCTGGTAGAAATTGTGGCCAGAAGTCATCTAACACTACGAGGGATTCACTCCTGACGAAGTGCATAACTCGACAGTTGCAAGAGCTGTGAAGTTGGCTGCATTGCTAAGAGGAGAAGGCTTTAAAAATATGACTCACGAAGATGTCGATGAACTGATCGACTGCCACTCACAGCCATTGACTGATGAAGACTTGGAGGAAATGACAAAATCAGCAAGCGAAGAAGAGGAAGAACAACAACAGCAAGCGCACAATGAAGTCGAAGAACCTGGCCTTACACTCAAACGGCTTGTAGCCATATATAACATGGCCAAAGAACTCCAACAACTGTTGCAGGAGTGGGACGATAATATGGTTCGTTCAGTGCACTTCTGCAATATTATCAACGATACCATGACTCCTTACAAGACCATCTTCACACAAAAGAAGAAACAACAATAGCAACTCCCCAATACCATGTTCTTCTCTTGCAAAAAGCAGCTGTAAAGCTGTCATTGGCTGTGCAGTATGTAACGTCATCATCACGTCATTCACGGTATGCTTACCTATCACGTTCATATAGCTTTACCTGTCACACTCATATAAATTTACGCTTGCGCGCTGTTAATAATAAAGTGAAGGGTGAGTTGTTAGCGGTGCAGGGAGGGTTTATTTAGGCAAGAATGAATGTAAAATGCTTGTAATAAATATGGTGCTGCTACTTCGTGGATTTTCACCTATTGCGGGTGCTCCCTGAATGTAATACCCGCGATAAACGAGGGATTGCTACACACTCAAAAGTCTCTTGAAATAACGGATTTTCATCCTTATATAAGTGACGTTTTCACATAAGTCCTTGTTATACTAGTCCTTGTCACACACTTAAAAAAAAAAAAAAAAAAAATTTATCACTCTCTCTCTCTCTCTCTCTCTCTCTCTCTCTCTCTCTCTCTCTCTCTCTCTCTCTCTCTCTCTCTCTCTCTCTCTATCTATATATCTATTTATTCAATTAATTAATTTATTACTGATTTATTTATTTATCACTCTATATACAGTGGACACCAGGTGTATGGTGGCGGTGATCACAGTGCTAAGCCATAATGACTTTGTGATTGAGATTTTCACCCTTATTTGAGTGACTTTTTCACATAAGTCATCGTTATACTATTACAACATTGATTTATGACTCTCTCTCTCTCTCTCTCTCTCTCTCAATATATATATATATATATATATATATATATATATATATATATATATATATATATATATATATATATATATATATATATATATATATATATATATATATATATATATATATATATATATATATATATATATGCAATTTATTAATGTAATATTGATTTATTTAATTATCACTCTCTACACAGTGGACACCAGGAGTGATTACCTAATTGTGATTACCTAATTGTGTTTACGGGAAAGAGCCCAAAGCTCGTATCTTCCCGTCTCCTGATCGGTTCCATTTTAGACTTCGTGATACTTATCATACCTGTCCTTAAAACTATGGATTAAGATAGCATTAACTACCTCCTCGCTTAGCGAATTCCAATTATCAACTACTCTTACACTGAAAAAGTATTTCCTTACATCCTGCAAAGAAGTTTTCTTACGAAGCTTCAAACTATGACCTCTAGTTCTAGAGCCAGCCATATCGAAATATCAATCCCTATCCACTCTACCATGAAGGAATTTAAAGACTGTCACCATATCCCCCCTTACTCTTCTAGCTTCGAGTGATGGTAAGTCTAATTCCCTCAGCCTTTCATCATAACTGAGATTGCGTATTTCTGGCACCAGTTTCGTGGCATGTCTTTGAACTTTTTCAAGCTTAGCTATGTGCTTTTTCAAGTGCGGATTCCAAAAGGGGGCTGCATATTCGAGTTTTGGCCTCACATAGGTTACATAAATATTTCTGAACATTTCCTTGTCCATGTGCCTGAAGGCTACCCTTACATTTGATAAGAATGTATATGCTGCCCTTACTATGCCATTTATATGTATTTCTGGAGACAAATCTGCCAGTATGTTTACTCCTAGGTCTCTCTCATTTTCTGTGATACTAATCATACCTGTGATGACAGTACTAAGCCATAACGACTTTGACTGGGAATTTCACCCTTACTGGAGTGACTTTTTCACATAAGTCCTTGTTGTACTAGTGTCACAATTATTTATGGATCTCTCTCTCTCTCTCTCTCTCTCTCTCTCTCTCTCTCTCTCTCTCTCTCTCTCTCTCTCTCTCTCTCTCTCTCTCTATATATATATATATATATATATATATATATATATATATATATATATATATATATATATATATATATATATATATATATATATATATATATATATATATATATATATATATATATATATATATATATATATATATATATATATATATATATATATATATATATATATATATATATATATATATATATATATATATATATATATATTCAGTTTACTTATTTATTATTTAGTTGCTCATTTATTTATTTATCAATCTATCAATATATATATATATATATATATATATATATATATATATATATATATATATATATATATATATATATATATATATATATATATATATATATATATATATATATATATATATATATATATTACACCCAAGTATAACTGGTAAATACCAAATTAAAGTTTTTCATGCCGGAGACCTAGGTTAATATATGACCGAGTGGCAGTGGCTAACTGACTCGTAATTTGGCTTGAAATAGTGAAGGGCATGGAAATAAGGTGAACAGTGTATAACAATTGTAATATTAATTTCACTTAATACAATAGGGATTACAATCTGAGATTTAACAAACCTACAGATTAACAAAACATACATAAATATGTACAATCCTACAGTTTAACAAAACAAACCTAAACACATTAATAATTAAATAAATATACACTAATAAATATAAACCTATAGATTAACCAAAAAAAAAAAAGAAAACCACGAGGAAATAATAATGATAAGTAAAATAACTTTAAATGATACGAAAAGTGAAATGGAACCTGGGAGGAGAGCAATAAGCTAATACACAATAAATATATACAAATGTAAACCAGGGAGTTTCAGGTGGACAAAAGCCGGTACGGGGAATATAATCCTGGTATGTGCCGGTAATCACTGAATAGGAACTGTACTCTCCCTACTGGTGTTCTTGACCAAGTATATAAAACCTCGGACAGGGAGGAAGTCTTGAGACGAAGATGGTCAGCCAAGGTAGGGTCGAGAGTAAGGCCAGAACGTTATTATGCTTGGCTATTCTAGGAGAAGTGAATGCTGATTGGTTGAAATGAGCGCTGATTGTTTCAGCAAATCTAATGGCAATTAAAAAGGGGTAACAAGGCTGTTTGGGGTTGTAACATACCCCCACACCAAAAACCTCTGTAGGGAAACCCAGAAGAGGTAATGAAGAGAGGCAACCACAAACATCTCCCAGTATTAGGTGGGATCATCCGCCTCAAATCCACGTGATAAGGCATCAGCGAATATATTTTCCGTGCCTCTGATATGGTGAACTTGAAGAGTGTATGTCTGAAGTAGGAGGGACCACCTGAGAATTCTTTGATTTGAGAGCTTGGTCGAGTTGATAAAGGCCAATCGGTTGTGGTTGGTGAAGTCTTGTACACAGTGAGGCGAAGCCTGAAGATAGCACTCAAACTTTTTGATTGCAAGAATGAGTGCTAGTGCCTCTTTTTTCTATGGTGTAATATGGTTGTTGATGCTTCTTCAGTTTGCATGAATAATATGCCACGGGGTGCAATACATTGGTTTGTTGGTCTTCTTGCAAAAGTACCTCTCCTCCTCCAATACCACTAGCATCAATTTGAAGGTGGAATGAAAGGTTGACGTCTGGAGCTCTTAAAACAGGTTGAGACGTTAGAAACAGTTTCAGATGTTGTAAAGCTCTTTCACATCCAGGAGTCCATTTAAAAGGCACTTTAGAGCTGGTGAGGTTCATCAAGGGTGCAGCCACTGTAGAAAAGTTAGCACAGAACCGTCGATAATACCCCACCATACCTAAAAAACGCATAACTTCTTTCCTGGTGTTAGGGGTTGGAAATGCAAGGATAGCAGACACATTGGCTGCCTTAGGACGGAGCATTCCATTTCCAATGGTATGACCAAGATAAGTAACGGTCCCATATCCAAAGACAGATGTTCGTAGATTTATGGTAAGTCCAGCTGCTTGTAGCCACATCATCAAAGTTTGTAAACGATGGCAATGTTCTTCCCAGGAGTTTGCTACGACTACAATATCATCCAAATAAGCAGCAGTTCCTTTCAGTCCTCAGATGATTTGGTTGATGACCCTTTGAAAACTAGAAGGAGCATTAGTCATGCCAAATGCTAAACCTTTATATTGGTACAAACCAAATTGGGTGATAAACGCAGAAATCTCTTTAGCACTCTCTGTAAGAGGTATCTGATAATACCCCTTAGTGAGATCAATTGTTGTAATAAATTGGGATTTTCCAATAGTATTTAAAAGGTCTTCTATTAAGGGAAGGAGATAAGAGTCTTTGATAGTTACATTATTTACTTTTCTATAGTCAGTACAAAGTCTGAAAGATCCATCAGGTTTTGGCACTAAAATACATGGTGATGCCCAGGGAGACATACTTGGTTAAACTAAGCCTTGAGTTAATAGATAATCTACTTCTTTCTTCATAATATTATTCTTATGGGGGTGTAATCTATATGGAGCTTGCCTAATAGGGGCTTGACATGAACTAATCAACTTTATGTCATGTTGGATATAATTACACAATCCTGGAGAATCAGAAATAACAGAGGGAAACTGATGCAACAGCTGAGCCAAGTCTGCCTTCTGGTTTGAATGAAGATCACCAAGATATTCTTTAACATTATGTAATATACTGGTGTTGGAGAGAGAGCCTTGGTACAGGGTAAGTCAACAGGTAGGCTACTCTCACCATCACCATCCAATCCCATCTCAGACATATGGTTGGTGTCTGTCACACATACTGTAACGGGAGAAACAGTTCCGTAATATACATCTGGTGATCTGGAATAGTAAGGTTTGAGTAAATTCACATGAACCAACTGTGTTTTCTTTCTGAAATCAGGTGTTGCTATGACATATTTTAAAGGACTCAACTTTTCCTGAATTACACATGGTAAACAATATTTTCACAACACCTGCTTTAAAGTTTTGTGAAATATTTCCAGACACCCCTGAGACTGTGGGTGATAGGCAAAGGAAGTTACATGGGTGACTCCCAATTCAGTTAAGACCTGCTGAAGAGTTTGACTTGTAAAATTCGTACCCTGATCAGACAGAATTTCTTTTGGGATGCCTTTGGAGGTAAAAGTACTCAAAATGGGTTTCAGAACGGACTTAGCAGTGATATTTTTTCGAGGGAAAGCATCTGAATATCTAGTGTCAGACTCCATAACAGTAAGTACTCATTACCTTTTTTTAGTCTTAGGGAGAGGCCCGACACAGTCTATAGCAATTTTCTCGAAAGGTTCATGAACAACTGGAATGGCAACAGGGGGCCAGGGGAATAGGCTGATTAACGTTTCCAGTGAGTTGACAAATGTGGCAAGTCTTAATGAATTAAGTGACATCCTTCATAATACCAGGCCAATAGAAATGTGACAGTAATTACATAGTTGTCTTGGTGGAGGGTATTGACTGATGATATTCAGTAGACTGTTCATGTAGTTGTTTGTTGCTAGTCCAATTATGGAACTAGCAACATGAAGGGCATTTGGATCTTCACTGGATGTTGCAGGGGCACCAGTTTTCCGTCGAATTTCTGAAGAGGAATCACATTCGAGGATGTAGTGGAGCAGTGGATGTGGTGATGCTGCCTGGCAGAAGGTGCATTCCCTGATGATATCATCCACTACTCGCAAGGTGCACTTGTACCCGAATCTCAGGCGGTACATATTGACCGCCGTGCTTCGTCGAAGGTTCTTAGGCAGAGTGATTTGCTGAAGATCAGTGGTGGCTTTGTACCATCAGGTGGAGGGGGAGCCAATGTCTGTGCACAGGTTGTGTTTAGTTCTTAAGACGTTAAGGAGACTGTTTTTCTGTCTGTCGTTTTCCTTTGTGTGATATTACCTTATCTCTCCCTTGCCCTTAACCTTTTTCTTTTTCTTTGTCATGGTGTTTTCTTGTTTCCGGCCCTTTATTGATTAGGGCAGTTTTTGCCTGTCCCATTGTCACGCTCATAAAAAATAGAAAAAAAGTAAAGGCTAAAATATTTTTCGAAGCATTGAAAAGAGAAATGGGGGAAGAGAGTGAAAGTGAAGAGCTTGTGGCCAGTAGTGGTGGGTTTAATCTTTTTAAGAGCTGTATTATTTTGCATAACCTAAGGGTGCAAGGTGAAGATGCTAGTGGTGATGAGGAGGCAGCAAGAGGGTTTCCCAGTGTGTTAGCAGCAATAATTAGGAAGGGGGGGGGGTTACCGTGCCAAACAAGTATTTAACGTGGATGAGTCTGGCTTGTTTTAGAAATATATGCCTAGTCGTATGTACCTTGCCAAGGAGGAGGAGACAGCACCAGGCCATAAAGTCAGCAAAGTGAGACTGACTTTGCTTTTGGGGGGTACTAATGCTGCTGGAGACTGCAAACTGAAGCTCTTATTGATTTACTCGGAAATCAATCTAAGGGCATTTGGAAGTGCCAATTGCCAGTCATCTGGAAGTCAAACAAGAAGGCTTGGATAACTCTTGAAATATTGGAGGACTGGCTAATCAACCATTTTGTGCCTGAAGTGGAGAGGTACTGTGCCTCCAAGGGTTTGTCCATTAAGATGTTGCTAAGGCTGGACAATGACCCTGGTCACCCTCCCCATGTGGATGATTTTCATCCTAATGTCAAGGTGGTTCACCTTCCACCTAATACCACTTCCCTGTTACGGCCAGTGGATCAGGGTGTCATTACCTCTTTCAAGGCATACTATCTCCAAAGGACAATCGCCATGGCTCTCAGGGCACCTGAGAAGGACAAGAACTTGACTCTTAAGGATTTCTGGAAGTCTTACAATATTCTTCAGGCTATGAAGAATATTGCTGATGCTTGGAAGGAAGTGAAACAGATGAACTTGATTGGGGTATGGAAGAAACTGTGCCCACAGTTTGTGAATGATTTCTGAAGGTTTGAGGATTCAGTTGAGGCAATCACTAAGAACGTAGTTGCCTTGAGTAAGGAGCTCATGTTGGAGGTGGGGATGATCATGTAAGAGAGCTGAGGGAATCTCATGGAGAGGAATTATCTGCTAAGGACCTCATTTAACTGGTGAAGCAGATGGTTGAAGAGGATGAAGAAATATTAAGCCCAGAGCCCAGGAGATTTACAACCAGGGAATTGGAAGAAAGGTTTACCCTGGTAGAGGAAGCTTTAACAAAGTTTGAGGCTCAGGACCCCCAACACTGCAGGTACATTAAGGTGGCCAGAGTGATCAATGATGCCCTGCGATATTACAAGGAAATTTGGGAGAAGAAGAAGAAGGTATTGTTCCAGACTCACCTCGACCTATTCATCATGAAGGTAGAACCCCACCAACAGATCCTGTACCCTCTAACTCAGGTTCCTCTATTGACTCACCTGCCCCAGTATCTCGATCATCTCCTGCATGTTCTTTTACCTCTTCATATTCACCTGCCCCAGTATCTCGATCATCTCCTGCATGTTCTTTTACCTCTTCATATTCACCTGCCCCAGTATCTCGATCATCTCCTGCATGTTCTTTTGCCTCTTCAGATTCACCTGCCCCAGTCTCCTCAGTACCTGCCTCTCCAGCTTCCTCGTCCTAATAAGTCTGTCAATCCCTCCCTTGCAACGCCCCTTCCAGTGTGTAAGCCGACCACATGAGTAAAGTTTAGCAATATTGTACTGTATATTTTACTGTACTGTAGTGTGCTTTTACTATTTTAATTCCTTAAATTACACAAGTAAAGGTAAGCAATACTGTTAAGTTTAGTTTTACTATTTTTGTCTTAGATTAAGAGCTTATATTATGCTTCTCTGTTTTAAAGTATTTATTTTTGACATTGTTTGGGAACCAGGTTCTAATTTAGGTGTTTTGCGACTTACATCTGGGTTAACTCAGCTGCCAGGAGCAGAACCTTGATGTAAAATCGGGACTCCCTGTATTTGGGGGTAATTTTTCAGGGACATTTAGCAATGGGCTCACCCAGTGATTTCCATTATGTGTGTCTTATTGCACAACTAATTAACTTCATTCAATATTTTAATTAAATTGGCACATTTATAGCCTTATCTCTGGTAATACTTACTTTGTAGTAACGTCGCCTAAGGGAACCGTATCTTTGCCTGATGCTATAGCCAATATGTATCAACAAAGAAAATGAGGGTGGGGTGGGAATGAAATGCAGCAATTCACAGCTGTCTATACATTATTTCACGCTGATTACTACACCTGTTATGCCCATTTTATATTCATTCACTCGCACCTACTTAATTCCACCCATCCAAGTCCCTCATTTCCCCAAAAAGGCATAAATACAGTATGAAAATGTCGAGGTGGGACACAAATGCTGTTTGTGAGCATAACTAGCCATTTTCACTGCGTGCTTCTTGGCTTATTTAATTCAGCCCACCCAAGGCCTTCATCATTCACGAACTTAACATATACTTGGATTTAAATGGAAGAAGGAATGCCTGCCTACCTTTGCCGGATGACAGATTTATTACCCGACGCCATGTTCAAAAGAGATCAGTTGAGCTGCAGACCTGCTTTGACTTTTGATCAAAATAGAACATAGAAAGAAAAGATGTGATTGTTTGGCTTTTTACTCGTGAAAATGGCTCTTATCACAATTAAGCAAAACGAAGCAGAGCAAACTCAAAATATTCCGTCGGGAAAATAAGCCTTTACTAGGGACTTAGATTTCAATTTTCTTTTGAGAACTATTAAAAACTAGCTTCACTTCCCTCTGGGAGTGTTGAGGTATTATTATAAGAACACCTGATTTAGATAATAATCGGCTGCAAAGGTCAGACCCTAGAAATGTGGTGAAAGTGACATTCTCAATGCAACACAATAAAAATGAAGAAGGGGCATTTAGATATCATTTATCATCCAGTAATTCTCCTGTTAAAAATAGCAAATTTAAAAGATTTACATATATCTTAGTATATGGATTAGAAGTAAAATATGGACCAATGCTCTACATTTAGAATGATAAAATATTTTGGAGAGCCGCATAAAGAGCTGTCAAACTTCAACTTCCACGAGTTGAAATACAAGAAGAAGAAATAACTAAGAAAAGAAGTCGATGTCTTGGGTGTGTGAACTTTGACACCGTCAATTCCAAACGTCACAGTTGAGAATATTGACAATTTCGTTGTTCAGAGTACTCGGTTTATCAATCTTGGTAAAGGAATCGCCGTTATATTTAGAAAAGGAAGTTTATAACTGGTGAATCTAGGCTTGATAAGAAGACGGGTGTCCGATATGACCGTATACAACGGTGAGTGAGCAAATCTCGTACATAGGGAGGTGCTTTGTTATGATCATATTAGTGTATATCTTTTCAATTATCTTGTTTTTATTATAATTTTAGGTCATTCTCCATATTCCAATAAGTTTTAATAGCACTCTATATTCAAATTAACACATTTTGCCTTAGTGTTTAGACTGCCATACCCAAATGCATATGATAATGTACTCGGTGTAGAAAACTCCATTGTATTGATGGTTTTAGCGACTGTTCATTGTGTAAATTAATTTTTACTATCAAGATGCAACAGAGGCTCATCGGCAGGGTAAGGTTTCATTGAAACAACTCTGGGTTTCAGTTTCGAAATTCATATGGGTTTAATTCGAAATATGGTTTCCTTTTCCTATTCAGTTATTCAGGGAAAGTAAATTTATTCATCTGTGACTATCTTTTGAGGAAAATGTTCAAAACATTTAATACAAAACTACAACACAACCTTAATCTCATAACTCATTTGATGGGTGTGCTGAATTACAGTCTTACCTTCATATATTATTGCATGCACAATAGTTAGCTGGAAAAGTTCAGAGACATGCCGCGAAACTGGTGCCAGAAATATGCAATCTCAATTTGAGGAGAGGCTGAGGGAATTAGACTTCCCATCACTTGAAGCTAGAAGAATGAAGGGGGATACGGTGACTGTTGCTAAATTCCTTCATGGTTATGACAGTGGATAGGGATAGAAAATTTTATATGGCTGGCTCTAGAACTAGAGGTCATAGTTTGAAGATTCTTAAGAGAACTTCTTTGCAGGATGTAATGAAGTACTATATTAGTGTAAGAGTAGTTGCTGATTGGAATTCGCTAAGCGAGGAGGTAGTTAATGCTAACTCAATTCTTAGTTTAAATGACTAGTGTGATAAGTTTCACTGAGTACAAAAATGGAACTGACAAGGAGATGGGGTACACATAGGGCTGTTTCCCGTAAGCACAATTAGGTAATTACACAATATGATATAAAATGCTTTTGTAATATACAGTCTCTGGTGTATCATGTATGGTACCCTTAACAATTGAAGTGTTATTTTATGATTGTATGCCAGGATGGGCCAAAAAAGATAATAAATAAATCTCCCCTCAATGGGCCTGGGCACGAAGAAAAGAAAAAGTAATGAGAAACAGAGATGGGGAGTGATGTGACTTGCCAGGTGTAAAGGAATAATAAGAGATGTGTAACTAATATCCAAGAATATACGGTGTTGATGCAAGCTTAGATAAAGAACTGTAACTGAAGGAATACTTAATATCGAACTGTTTTGGAGAGCCCCATGTAAGTCCTTAAGACCCTTCAGCTGTAGAATCACAATGGGCGGCTGGTGCCATGGGCCATCCTACTGCATATGCAGTTACCTTCTTGTGTTAGAATCTGGGTTGCAGTCCTAAAAAAAAGTAACTCGAAACCCTCCTTATATATATATATATATATATATATATATATATATATATATATATATTATATATATATATATATATATATATATATAATTTTATATGAAGTTTATCATTAGTTATTTTCTTTTTATCTTTTAAGTATCCCTTACCTTGTCTCTCATATGAAATGTGAATCTATGGTTTGGCCCATAATAGATCTTGTTCTTGTATTTGTTTTACTGCTTTGTATATGTATCAATTTCATGCTTGTCTAAATACTTTGCTTTTTCTGATACTTTTCATTTATTATATATATAATTTGTGCTAACTTTAATAATTCACAATTTCTCATAAAGTATTTTGGTGTTTTATCTTAGTCACCACCAAGATATTGATCATGACTATTTATTTAAGTATGAATTAAAAAAACAAAAAAAAATAAATGGCCATTATAGTGGTGCTTAGTAGACTTCAGTAATTTGTATTATTTCTAAGATTTTCATTAAAATTTATATTGAAAATAATGCTTTACCAAAGAAAATAGAGATAATTAGAAATCTCGCTCGATATATCATATGCAACCAATATTTTATATCAAGTAAATATAATTTTTATGTAACATGTAAGTGCACAGTTATTTCAATTTTTTTTTCATTGTTTTTTCAATTTATTCCATACAAAAGTATTATATATAGGAATTTATCCTTTAAAATTTGATGCAGTTTTTAGTTCCCGAAAGTATATACAGTACATTGTTTATTTGAAACTGCTTTAATAATAATCACCTTATTAGTTATGTATCATTACGTATGGGCTTTACTTTTCTATTCTAATATGCCAGTAAAGGAATTCAGTTTGAAGCTAATGCCTCTCGTAATTGGTCTTTATTTTTGTTATTGCCTTCAATATTATCGTTATTGTTATTTTTTAAAGTAATAATAATAATAATTATTATTATTATAATTATATTTTTTATTTTTTAATAGTTTGTTGAGTGTGGTAGGAAAAGTGTATGGTAGGATACTGATTAAAAGGATTAGGGATAAGATAGAAAATGTGATTGCAGAAGTGCAGAGTGGTTTTAGGAGAGGTAGAGGTTATATAGATCAGATTTTTATAGTTAGGCAGTTATGTGAGATATATTTAGGAAAGGGTAAGGATGTGTATTTTGCATTTTTGGATCTGGAGAAAGCATATGATAGAGCTGATAGAGAGGCAATGTGGAATGTTTTGAGGTTATATGGAATTGATGTAAACTGTTGCATGCAGTGAAGAGTTTGTATGAGGGCAGTAGAGCTTGTGTTAGGGTAGGGAATGAAGTGAGTGAGTGGTTTCCAGTGAGTGTGGGACTGAGACAGGGATGTGTGTTCAATTTGTATATTGATGGAGTCGTAAGAGAGGTGAATGAGCGAGTGCGTGGTCGAGGTTTGAGAATGGTAGATGGGGATGATAACGAGTGGGAGCTGAATCAGTTGCTGTTTGCAGATGATACTGATGGTGGTGGCAGATTCAGAGGAAAAGCTGTGTCAGTTAGTGTCAGAATTTGGAATGGTGTGTGAGAGAAGGAAGTTGCGAGTGAATGTGGGAAAGAGTAAGGTTATGGGGTGTACAAGAAATGAGGATGGTGCTGGATTGAATGTTATGTTTAATGGAGAGATACTTGAGGAAGTTGATCAGTTAAAGTATTTAGGCTCGGTTATAGGTGCAAATGGTGGAGTGGAAGCAGATGTGTGTCACAGAGTGAATGAAGGATGTAAAGTGTTGGGTGCGTTGAAAGGAGTGATGAAGAATAGAGGGTTGGAAATGAATGTTAAGAAAGTTTTGTATGAGAAAGTGGTTGTGCCAGCTGTGATGTATGGATCAGAGTTATGGGGTATGAAAGTAAGGGAGAGATGGAAACTAAATGTGTTTGAGATGAAATGTCTGAGGAGTATGACTGGTGTATCTCGGTTGGATAGTAGGTGACAGCAAGAACGGGTGTGAGGAGAAAATTTGCAGCCAGAGTAGATATGAATGTTCTGAGATGGTTTGGCCATGTGGAAAGGATGGATGATGAAAGACTGCTGAAAAAGGCGATGAATGCGAGAGTTGATGGGTTAAATACTAGAGGGAAGCCTAGGTTTGGGTGGATGGATGGAGTAAGGAGAGCCTTGAATGATAGGAGGATGGATGTGAGGGAACAAGTGAGCGTGCTAAGAATAGGAATGAGTGGCGAGCGATTGTGACGCAGCTCTGATGGGCATCTGCTGTTACCACGGGGCTGCATCTTACACAGGTAGCCCTATGATAGGGGCAGTAGGGGAGTTGGCATTCATGAAGCAACGCAGGTTGTGGAAGAGCCGGGAGGATGGGCCATGGCACTCCAGCAGTGCCATCTGAACGGTCACAAGCTCCCTCGTCATTGCCTATAGAGCAAAGTAATCCCCTTATTGTGTCTCTTTTTATGTCGGCTACCCCCAATTGGGGGAGACAGCCAAGGTAGACAGATAGATAGATGTTAGCTCTTCCCTGTAGGATATGAACACCTTTTAAAGGCATAATAAAATTAGAGATTTATTACTGCAGTTAACAGCAACATTGATAGGGCAATCACTTAACCCACTGGGCTGATGAACTTCTCTGAGAATTTAGTATTTTTATACCATTTACTTAAAAGTTGACCCAGTCAGAAAACTAGTAATGAGAAGTTAAGTGTTAACTGCAATACGTTTAAATATTTGATTTCACTGATATATTTCTTATTACAGCACTGTGAATGCAGTTCTTAACCTTATAAGAGCAAAATTGGAATTTATATACTGTATACAACATATTCTGTTATTTATTATCATGCTGGTGTGGATAATCCATCGTGGAGAAATATATGGTTTTATGCAGACATTCTCAAACCCATTGATTGAGTATATGTGATTGGTTGACTTTATACATATATATTTATGCACTTTCAAGGATTTTGGCTCTTATATCTTTCTCCAGGTGAACCAATCAGAATTGCTCTTAGGTATTCTAAAATCTAGATGCTATGACTAGTTGTTTTCTATAATCTTGTTTTCTTAGAATTGTAAAATATCATTTTGCTAAGCGCATGTTTTTCACTTGTGTAATATAATTGATCTGGAATTTAATGTTTCAAAGGCCTATGTATTACAGTTTATCTCTTTCCATTCTTTCCTGACAGTGAAAGTGAAATGGGGAAAGGAAATGTACCCAGGTATAGAACTAGACACTGGAGAACCACCAATGGTATTCAAGGCTCAATTGTTTGCTTTAACTGGTGTCCAACCTCATCGCCAGAAAATAATGTTGAGGGGCACCACTATCAAAGATGATTCTTGGGCAGATGTGAAAATTAAAGATGTAAGTACCGTAATGTACTTTATTTTCATTGGTTTATAGCTACAAAAACATGATAAGGGGTTTTATGGTAAAATTTCTCTTTGTTGGCCTTTTCATACCGTTATGTTAATTTTCTTTTTTTATTCCGTTAAAATATACAAACACACTGATTGGGCTGCTTATCTACATTATTTTTTCAGCCAGGCTGGAGGTGGCATGGTATACATAGCCTCAAGCAGTGTACAGAGGATTGCAAGGTTTTACACCTGTGATTTGTTTCCCTATCCTCTAATTAATAGTAAAGAATGAGTATAGTTTTTCTCTTTGACTTGGAGCAGTAGCCTTTGAAGTTTCACAGAGAATGATTTTTGAGATAATCTTGTATTGTCTGGTTTATATACATAATACCTAGATATTTTCTGACAGGATAATCTTCTCTCAACTTTTAGTGAACCAGATAATGCAAAGGTTGTTTTGCTATTGAAGTTTGCTCCAACAGCATTGCAATTAAAAGATACATAATTACATATTTTTAAGTTAAAATTTATTATTATTATTATTATTATTATTATTATTATTATTATTATTATTATTATGATTATTATTATTATTATTATGTTATTATTATTATTATTATTATTATTATTATTATTATTGTTATTAATATTGTAATGACTGGATATGGGTGCTTACTGTCCAAGTGAGGAAGTACTGTATTGTGTTCTTTGCCTCCCAGAGTTCATTCTCTTTCCTATTTATTCTGAATTTTCTAATTTTCTTCTCCTGAAACAGAGAACAAGAATAATGTCTTAGTGTTCCCTTAGCTCATCATAAAAGTTTACTAGCCAGGGTGGAGAGAGGGGACTGTGAATCCTCTTTTTCCTATTTGCCTATGGCAGAGAGTCATAGCATATGAGAAGATCTGGTTGGTAACCTCCTGCTGGAACGGTAGTTTATTGGGTGTCTGAATGTGCATGATTTGGGACGAGTGTAGGTAAAGGCTTGAACTTTGGTGGTATTTATGTGAGGGGAAAGATGGATGTTTTAACACTGAGTGAAACTTCAAGGTGAATTGATGTGTGTTCTTTGGTTCAAGCACAACTCTACAAGGAGGGATGGCGGCCATTGTATAGATATAGATTGAAGATAGATTATTGTAGCGAAGTCATGTTGCCTATACTATTTTTGTTCAACTTTTGCAGTATATGGCATCATGTTAATGATATTATTATTATTATTATTATTATTATTATTATTATTATTATGCTTTCTATATTTTATTTATGTAATAATATTTCAACAGGGTACCATGGTTCTGATGATGGGTAGCAAAGAGGAAGATGTTCCAGTGGAGCCAACAGAGAGAACAGCATTTATAGAAGACTTATCAGAGGCAGAGAGGAATACTATGGTAAGCGTTTGGTTTGCATACCATGACTAGCAAGTGGCTTAAATACCATGATAAGTAAACTTAATACATTAATTACCATGAAAAGCATGTAGTTAATACTTATTTTACCGTGGTAACCATATAGGTAATAGCTTAATTACGATAGTAACATATACTGTCTTTAACTGCTATCTTAAACTAATACTTTAACTAGCATTGTGAATAGATAGTATAACTGCCAAGATAAGTAAATGGTGTTGGGTATATTTGGCAACAGTTGGCTGTTTTGTTAGGCTGAGTGTTTCCAAATGCTGTGGTCACCAGTTTAATTATGTGTAGGGTTGTCTTTGTAGCCCTCAACCCTATATGAATTAGAAGTTATTTGTCAGAATTTACAGTAGATTGTAAGGCTTTGTATATCTCCATTATGTAAGTATTAATCCACCTAGATGTGTTTTGAGAAAATTTTTTCTTAGCAGTGTATACTGGATTTGATTCCATCATATTTAACCTTATTTAGACTCACATTAGATATAATAAGATTTTTTTTAATTATTCCAGTAGAACAGCAGATGTGATGTTAGTTTAGGGTGTATAATGCATGTGCTATGCATATTCGAGTTCGTTTTATTCATGATAAAAGACCCTTTGGAGTTTAAAACTTTTATTTTATAATCTGAAATGATATTATCAAAGCAGTTCTAATGTCATTGTTGCAGTCATATCAGCATATAGTGTAACGAAGCTTTGCAGAGTCTTCATCAGAAATTCGGGATATGTAGCAGTTCTAAAAATTGTTCTCATTTATATCATTAAAGTGGCACAGATAGTTATCAGGTAAGAGATGTGCACAAGATAGAAAGAGTAGCCTAGGTGTAGAATAACATGCAACCTACCATACTGTGTCTCTTTGAGGAGTATTAAGTTCATAATGGGGCCATGGTAAGGCATGGAAAACCTGAGGTTGGGGTCTGGAATTTAGTATGTGATTGTAAATGTTTGCCATTTTAGTATCACTTTTAATCCCCATTCGAATATAGGTGGATACAGACAGGTTAGGGCAAAGGAATTAAGGATGGATGCCCTTATTTATGCCCCTTGGTGGGCTTGATCGCAAGTTTGTCACTTCGCGAGTCGAGCGCTTTAACCATTAATTGATGAATTAATGTCTAATATTAAAGAGATGGATATTTTTTGTAGCCACCTTGTTGCTTCCCCTGGAAGGGAAAGGCAGAGTGTATCAAAAATATTGTCATGGCCTGGGTGATATTATTAATGGAGGGAATATTACATGTAATTTTGTATTTTCTCTTCCAGCTTGAGCTCCCCGTTGGTATAAAGAATCTGGGTAATACCTGTTACCTCAATGCAGTGATCCAATGTCTAAAAACGGTGCCTGAACTGCATTCTGCCATAAAGGAATTCAAACCAAAGCGTAAGTAAAGTAAGAGTAGAGTGCAGCGAGTCCTCGGTTTACAATGTCCTTGAGATGTTTTGTGGTTACAATTCATCTCCCATAAATTATTTTGCTTCTTCTTTGATAGTTTTTGGCCTGTATTATGTCTCCCAAACGTAAAGCAGATTCTTCTGATGGCAATGCTTCCAAGAAAAGGAAAGCCATCACCATGGAGGTGAAATTAGAGATTTTTTTTCTTTTTAGGAATGTGACACCAGAATGGGTAAAAAAATAAAACTGCCCTTATCGAACCTGGACACAAAGAAAACAAAGTAAATAGAAAGAGAGATGAAAACAAAGTAAATAGAAAGAGAGATGGAAACTGTTGTGACTTGTCAGATGTGTAGTGATAATAAGAGATGTGTAACGAATATCCAAAAATTTTCACTGTAGATGTAGGCTTAGAAAAAGCAGTGAGACACTCGGACAGGGAGAAGCTTTTCCACTGCATTAGCATAGGTGGGTGACGTAGGTGCTTATTTAGGTTTGTTCTGACTTATGCGGAAAATGGGGTTTCGACACGTCTTGAGGAACGGAACTGTGACGTAATTGGAGGACTCCTTGTATTAAATTTAGCTTAATATTATGGTCTCTGTACTGCCATGTAAAGAAAAAATAATATAAATTGATGATAAAAGGATTAAACCCCACACAGTAATAAGAATTTAATTCATTATGCTTTTTAGCCTTCTTATTACTGTAAGGGTACTGCCACATCATTATGCAGATCTGTAGTAACTGTATAGTCCTATGCATTTATAAAGATTGATATTCTGTATGAAGAGCTTATTTCACTCTATAAGAGTTAGGAGGAATAATTTTATTTTGATACCATCACAGAACTAGTTTATAGGGAAAAAACCCTAGTTTTTGAAGAAGGATTTGATTTTGAATGTATTGCCTAATGTAGGGAAATACTGTACTTTTTAAAGGTGAGAATTAACCTAAGTTAGGATATTATATGATTAGGGCTGAGAAATTCTTAAAGTATGATAGAATTTTGTTTATTTTCTCATAGTTGGTTTGTTGGGAAAGATCAGTTGATCATTTTAAAGAATAATTGTATTACTCAGCACATTCTCTTAATTACAGTAAAAAAAATGTACTAATGTACCTTGCATACTGGGTACCATTGTAGTGTAGTGGTTAGTGTGCTTGACTCCGGAATTGGTAGACCTGCAATCGAGACCACTATGGAACGATAGGAATGTGGCTTCGAGTCTTAATTTCCCAGCCTCACCTTCTCAAGGATCAGTTGTCAGATTGATCCCACTGACCGGCTAAAAAGCCTACCTGGGGAGTGGAATCTTTGCACACATTGAGTTTTTGTATATGGATGCTTCAGATTTGCTGTTTAGTATTGATATTTTAGTTAACTGCTAGTGAAACCAGGATGATCACTTTAGAGCCTATTTTTTTGTTGGTTTATTCATCTGTATTATATATTGTCAGTGAACTTGCCATGTTATAATTGGCAATGCATATCAAACTTATGTCATCATTTGCTGTTCCATTAGCAGACCTTGCACCTCTGCTTCTTTTTTTTCCTAGTTACATCATTTATAACTTTCCAATTATTTTACTTTATTGATAAAATCGTCTCACTGACAAATTATTGTTATTGCTAACATCTTGCGGAGGCTAGACCTTTGAACTGGGCTACTTTAAGCACTGACATAGGAGGACTGCGATAGTCCAGTGGTTAGAGCACTCTTAATTGTGAGGTGGCAGGCTTGTGGAGTATTAAAAATGGCATCCATCCTTAAATACCCTGTTCCAACCTTTCTGTGTCCACCACCGTAATGGGCATTAATAGTGACACTAATACGGCAAAAAAAAATCTCTTGTAATGCATAAGGAGTAGTTTCCACATCCATAATAAGCTGTTTTGATGCTAGTGTGTTTTTGAGAAGAGACCAGTTAGAACTGGAAATATAGCATTTGTATTTTCAAATCTTGTTTTACAAATGGAATTCCTAACCACAGCTCAGATATTGAGTAATTTTTGTCGTCCAACAGCTCCAGGGACCGAACAAGAATCTTCTTCACTTCTAACACTGGCTGTTGATTCTGCTTCTCTTCTAACTCTTGCCGTGCAAGAATGTTATAAAACGATGGATGATGGCAAGACAGCTGTTCCTTTAGTGTTGGTCAATCTTTTCCGCACAACATTTCCAAGGTAAATGTACAACAGAACTCTTTCAGATGATAGGCAAAACCTTATCAATTTAATTGTAGTATTCTTGTAGACAGGCATGAACAGACTCCATAGCAACTTGTTTACATGCAGTTTTAGGTACTTTACAACTATGTTACCAAGGCTACAGATTTTTGCAATCTTCCACATTATACTGGTGGGAAAAAGTTTGTATTTATGAAGATATGTAAAAAATTACAAGTGTGCTTTCATATTGAAGCTCAGGCAATTAAAATGTAAATAAAAGTGTTTATATACTGGATTTTATCTCTTAAAATTATTGAATATGTAAGTTTAATGAATTATCATATGAGATGTTACTTCAATTAACATTTATTTAATATACGTTGGTATTCACATCCTAGTATATTTAAAATATTTCTGATTTGGATTTCATCTGCATTAGATTTGCTGAACAAGGTGAACAGGGAATGTATATGCAGCAAGATGCCTCTGAATGTTGGACGGAACTTGTGAGGCTACTTATGCAGGAAATTCCAGCTGATGGTCCTGAAAAGACATCTAAAGAATTCAGGTAAGGTTTGAAACTTACTTTGCTTAACAATTTCTTAGAGCTACTTACATAGCAGTAGGGGTAAAGCAGCTTCGACTTTCAGGCCTCATGGCAAAAGAACCTTACCCACCTACCTTATGGATGACCCAAGCAGAGTGGTAGGGGAATTGTGGCAATCCTTTATCCCCAAAGAGCTTAAAGGAGTGATTGATATGTTTTAGCTTCTGGTGAATGTGTTCTTTGACTTTGCCACCTCCCTTATAAGATGTAGTGTATACGTATATGCATGTATGTACAGAGACAGATCATTCCCCCCAATTTTTACGTGTAAAACTACGGGATAGACCCATCTTTTTTCAAGCCTTAGCCTGTGGATGGGGTTTTTGTAGTTACCTTATGATTCCTCATATTGCACAGTTTGTCTTCTTTGGAATACTTCAAACACAAGTATAAATATAAATTCTGAAGAGACGGCTATATTAGAGAGAATGAGCGAAGATTGAAACGCAGTAGAGTTATATAATTCTTAACGGGTTAAAAGTAGTTTGCCTCTACTGTACGGTATATATTGAGTGTAGTGTATATTATCTCTTTTTAGATCGTCTTTAATTGATCAATATTTCACTGGAGAGTTTTCTTGTGAATGGAAATGTGTTGAGAGTGAAGAGGAAGAAGTGACAAAAACAACGGATAAATTCCAACAGTTGCTCTGTCACATTAGCCAAGATGTTAAATATCTACATACTGGCCTCGTTGCAAGAATGCAGGTAAGTTACTTACTTATAAGTCAAGGGTTAGGAAGATTTGAGATCCATTGGATATACAGACAGACTCTCCCCAACTTACGAATGAGATTGACTCCAGAAATGCGTTCGTAAGTAGAATTGTTTGTAAGTTGTGTTTAGGTAAAAAAAAAAAACTGTACAGTACATACATATGCAGTACTGTACAGTACTTAGGCTAAAGACACTCGACTACTACGTTAAACATAGAGTATGCAGTATTAATGAATTTTAACGCAGTAATGATAATGTAATAATAAAGTACAGTATCTTAATACATATATTATTACATGGGTAGATAATGGGTAATTTTGTTTGTATCTGTATATATTCATAATTCGGTTGTACGTAAGTCGGGGAGCTTCTGAATTGCAAAAATGAAGACTATTATATTATTGTAATCGTGTAGAATGTTTTACATAACATTGAAAATGTTTATAATATATAGTAAAACTTTGAAAAATGCTTATACATATTACCTTCATAGAAGTTATTTAATTTTTTTTAATATACTGTACCTAAAAAACTTTGCTTGTTTTGGTGTGGTAAACCAGTGAATAATTCATCACATTATGGGTCTGATTTTAATATTCCCTTCTGTCTATCCTTCATTGTATATTTTAAAGTTCTTTCCTTTTTCCAAACATATTCACCTGGGGGATTTGTCTGTTTTCATCTTTTGGAGGCATCTCTTAACTTCTACTTCGGTTATTAGTAACTCTGCAATAGGGCAGGTGTAAGCAGACACTGGAACCGCTGTATTGCTTACCTCAGGTTCCATAGTAAATACTTGATAAAAGAATTCAGAAATTGCGTGATCCTTTTCACTATCTGCTCTAGCAAAATCTTTTTTACTGTTCACCTCTGTTCATTGGTCTGAAATACCACTAGTGCTTTGTAATTTACTTGTCACATAATGCCAGAACTTCTTTGAATTTCGTTTCTGTGATATTACATTACCAATAATCTTAATATTTTTTATTTATATCCCTTATTATAAATATTTTTCCCATTGCATTGAGGGAAATAGAATTCTACAGTCATATTTCCTGTGTGTAGAAGAAAGTGAATAAAAGAGATAAGGCAGGTGGGTGCTGGGAGTTCCTGTCTCATTTAATAGTTTTTCTTGCTTTAACATAACTGGCAGTAGAGGAATATATGCACATGGTACTGTATATGAAACCCTGCTACTTCAATTCTTCATTACAATTATGGTCACCTTACTGACCTCAGCATGATATGACATTTTAATTGAAAGAAAACATCGTATAATGGAATGTACCTCTGTACAGTATTAGAGTTATCATCATTATTTAGTTAGACTGAAAGTACAACCTGAGAGGTGACAGACCCTCAATTGAGCCCACAGTAGGGCGTTAGGAAGGGCATCAAGCCTTAATGTCCCAGTTCCAATCTGTTGTTGTCATCCCCATAATGAGGACTAATAATGTCACAAAATGCAGTAAGAAAGTGAAAGTTTACCATTACTGTACTTGTAAGTAAAATTTGTTCATCATTCTATTTCTTCAGGAGCAGATTACTAAAAAATCAGCAACTTTAGATCGCGATGCTGTTTATACTAAAAAATCAAAAATATCAAGACTACCAGCTTATTTGCCTGTGGAAATGGTTAGGTATGTGAATAATATTTCCTTTGCGTCAGAAATTTATTTGATTTTAAAATTTATATTAAGATATATTCAAGAAATTATGTATGTCCTGTATTATGATCCAGATGCTTGCTTTTGTATATTGCAAGCATGTTCTTTGCAGAAGTGCGCCATATTTTTTTGATATTAACAAAAGTTTGAAATGTTTCCAGATTTAATATTACTGTACTGTCTATGCAAAATTGCCACTGACTTTCTTAGTAACATTACCTTACGGAACCTTACGGTGATATTGGACACAGGCATGTTAGACCTCTAAGTCCAGATCTACTGCTTCATGAATACTCAAACTGATATGGTGGCATCCTGGGGTGGTCACAGTCTTTTCATCTGAGTTATATCTAAAGGGTTGGTGTTATCCCAATATTTGTCTAGCTGTTTTTCGAAGGAAGCCACGCTTGCTGCCTTTATTACATCATTGAGTTCAATATTCCATACATCCACAACTCTTGAGCTAAAATACGTATGTCGTCTCTTGATTCTGCTCCTTTCTTTGGATATTTTCATATAATTACCCCGAGTTGCCTCCATATTCCTCTCAAGATGAAAGTTTACTCTGTTGATGTATTTATTGTTAAAAATTTTATACGCTTCTATCAGGTCTCCCCATATCCGCTGATAAACCATTGTTGGTATCTCTAATACTTGCAATCTTTCCTGATAAGTAAGATTCTTTAGTCCTGGTATTTGTTTTGATGCTCTTCATAATGCATTTTCTACTGCTTTTATACCTTTTTTTTTTATAAGGAGACCATACTGACTGAGCATATTCCGAGTGCAGTCTGACCATCGACTTAAAAAGGCATCCAAATGTAGGATTATCCAGAGCTTTGAACGTATGTATTATCATACCCATAATCTGCTTTATTCACTTTTTTGTGTGTGTGAGCTTCAAATGTTAAGTGACTATCACTTATTATTCCTAGATCCTTCTCATTTTGTAACTTCCATAAGTTTAACTTTCAGCTCTGTTTTTCAAGGTACAGTAATATTCAGTGTCCTCTGGTGCCCTGCGACTGGTGGGAGTATCTTCTCACCATTTTTGGAGCATGCTGAAGTCCCCCTGTAATATCTCTTGATCTTGCTGATTCTCAATCCTTCTTATAACTTTAGTGTCGTCTGAGAATAAGTAGATAATTGAATTCACACTTGTAGGAAGATCATTAATAACAGAACAAAGAGGACTGGTCCCAACACACTGCCTTGTGGAACCCCACTAGAAACCTCTGCCCAATCTGAATATGTACCTTTTATATGAACTCGTAGTTTCCTCTTGGTTAAGAAGCTCTCGAAACAGTTATATATATCTCCTGTGATACCATATCCAATCAATTTCTGCAGAAGTCACCAGTGAAGTACCTTATCACATGCTTTTTGGAAGTCCATATAACTTACATCCACTACTCCCTCTTCGTCAGTGTTTCTGACCCATTCATCCATCACCTGTAGCATTAGGAGAACAGTTGACCTACCTGATATGAAACCATATTGTTTGTTGGTTTAAAGCCCATGCTTTATCACATGCTTCATTATATGTTCACGAGTATTGTTTCCATATTCTTACATACAACACTAGTCAAGCTCACTGAGCTGTAATTACGGATTTCAGCTTTATTGCCATTCTTTAATATTGCACTCACGTTGGCAGTCATCCAATTCAAAGGCAGCTATCCATCAACAAGTAATTTGGTGTACATGTCAACCAGAACATCAAATAGTTTTTCCCTCAACTCATAAAGAATTCTAGGGTGAATACAGGAAGGGCTGGGAGATTTGTCTATTTTCATCTTTTGGAGGCATCTCTTAACTTCTTCGGCGATCAGTAAATCTGCAATAGGGCTGGTGTAAGCAAACACTGGAGCCAATGTATTGCTTACCTCAGGTTCCATAGTAATTATTTCTTAAAGAATTCAGAAATTGCTTGAGTCTTTTCACTATTTGCTCTAGCAAAATCTTTCTTACCGTTCACCTCTGTTCATTGGTCTGAAATCCCACAAGTGCTTTTTAATTTACTTGTCACATAACGCCAAAACTTCATCGAATTTCGATTTGCATCTCTAGCTACCTTGTATTCATATTCCCCCTGAGCTCTCCTGGTCAGCTTCCTCATTTTATTACTTTGTCTTGTGTAGGCTTTATATTTATTTGGATCTCTAGGTTCTAAGTACCTCTGCCAATGACAGTGCCTTTTCACTATCTGTTTTTTAAAAAACTGTTGATCCATTGAAGTGTTACCCTTTCTTGGTCCATAGTATTCACTTCACATTTTAACGGGAACATACTTATTTTCTACTTCATGGAGCTTCTCTTAAAGCATTTCCACTTACCTTTCATTCCTATTAAGGACTGATATGTATCCTCTCATTCCTGGGTTATCTCAGCTCTCATGTCTGCATAATTAGCCTTGTCATGCAAAAATATTTTTTGACTTGTTACACTTTTTTCAATATAGGCGTTGTACATAAATTCAAGTACTGTACACTGAAACATAGTGGACGTGAAGTGGTATTGTTGGCTATTTGATGTCTACATTCCTATGGAGAATAGCAGAGGAGATGAGATATCTTATTCACTGTATAGAGAAATAACCCCACTTTGTATTTCAAAGCTGTGAATGAACAAGCCTTAGATAAGAAGATTGGCCATACAGCTGTGTGTATCAAGGATGATTAGTTTCGAATCAGACAACGTCAGGTTGCTTTGGCCAAATGATCACCGTCAAGAATATGTGAAAGAAACTCGTAAAAAGGGATGTACCTCTGTATATTGCTTGTATGGTTTTGGAAAAGGCATATGATAGGTTAGATAGAGATGCTGTGTATTAATGTAGTAAAGGGCATTAGTGATGAATATGGGAAGTAGAGTTGGGCAGTGTGCAAGATATTGTTTGCTGATAACAGAGAAGTAGTGACTGGCTTTGTGGTTAAATTGTAGATGTTGATGGAGAGATTTTAGGATTAGTGTAAGGAAAAATCTTCGAGATTAAAAAGTAGTAAGGTGATATTAAATGGTCTAGTATTCAAGGAGGTTGTTTCTTATTTGTATTGTCATATCATGGGAGAATGGACAAAGCTTTTGGGCACTCAGGGTAGGCTATGGAAGGTGAGCTCCAAATCCAGGCAGACTTAAGTTTACCTCCTAGTAGTAGTAGTAGCAGTAGTATGTTATTGACAAACCTCTAAATACAAAATATGAAAAACACACTGAAAGATTTGATCTATGTTTATCCAAAATTGAATTAAATTAATATGGATATATTTTCCAAGAGCTTGTAGAAGGTAAACGCCAGGCAGGTTTTAAGAATATGAGGTATTAATCTTTTGAACAGCAATGATGATAGTGACAGTTGGACTTTGAATTCATTGAAAAAGTAGAATTACAGCAATGGAGATGATGTGTCTTAGAATAATTTGTGAAATCACATGGTTCCATCGAGTAATGAATAAATGATTTCGAGATGTGCAGGAACAAGAACTGTGTAATAGAAATCATGAAACAGAGATGGCATAACAGATTTGGACAAACAGAAAGACTGGACAGAAAGTATCATAGAGAAGTCAGGTTTACCATATATTTGTTGTAAAGGTAGATCAAGAAAGAGATTGTAATGTTCTGTCCAAGAGAGGCTGTGACATCCAGATGGGAGAGAGTCCTGCAAGCTACCATGACATACATCAGTAAACGAACCTAGCCCTAGTGATGGCACCAGGGAAAACCTGGAAACATGAGGCTTGATTCGTAGTGACTTGATCTTTTTTCTCTATATAGGGTTTGCCTAAGTTTGACTTGGTAAATGTTTATGAATATAGAGATACAGATAAGTTGCCTACATGACATTGGCATGAGAGGGGCACATGTCTGAAAAAGACATTACTGATAACAGTGTTTTGTTTTGCACATAAAACCTTCGTTGATGGCAAATACATGCCTGTGTAAATGGCATAAATATTTTTATCTTGTAATGGTAGCATAAAGCATAAAATTAAACAGATTTTGGAAAGGTAAAGGTCTTTATCATAGTGATAAGTAAAGAACTTATATAATACAGGTTCTTCATTGTTATGTATTATGATGCTGTAGAAAGTTTATATATTAAATCTGGTATCACTGAGTACAGTGTCAATAGAGAGATAAATCGTTACCTAGTGTTTCAGTTTGCAGCTGTTCAGAATAGATCCAACATACTGATAACTCAAAGCAAAATCGCTAATGCTATTGAGCTGCAGAAAACTTTATTTCACTGATTACTATGTATTCCCAGGTTCTTCTATAAAGAAAAAGAAGCTGTCAATGCTAAGATCTTGAAGGATGTAAAATTTCCTATGGTGCTTGATGTCTATGAATTATGTACCCCAGAACTTCAAAAGAAACTCATCCCTAACAGAGAGAAATATAAGGTGAGTAAACAATCTTGTTGTATCTGTTTATAAGAGCAGAGACTTGTGTACATAACAGATCTCTGACGTTTTACCATCACCGTCAGTGCAATTAATCTGGCTTTATAACTAACTTGTTTTCATTATTTTAAACAGTATTGGAATTTACATTATTTGATATGGCTGGCTCTAGAACTAGAGGTCATAGTTTGAAGCTTCGTAAGAAAACTTCTTTGCAGGATGTAAAGAAATACTTTTTCAGTGTAAGAGTAGTTGATAATTGGAATTGGCTAAGCGAGGAGGTAGTTAATGCTATCTCAATCCATAGTTTTAAGGACAGGTATGATAAGTATCACTAAGTATAAAATGGAACCGATGAGGAGACGGGAAGATACGAGCTTTGGGCTCTTTCCCGTAAACACAATTAGGTAATCATACACACACATATGGTGACAGTCTTTAAATTCCTTCATGGTTATGATAGAGTGGATAGGGATCGATATTTTGATATGGCTGGCTCTAGAAGTAGAGGTCATAGTTTGAAGCTTCGTAAGAAAATTTTGCAGGATGTAAGGAAGTACTTTTTCAGTGTAAGAGTAGTTGATAATTGGAATTCGCTAAGGGAGGAGGTAGTTAATGCTAACTCAATCCACAGTTTTAAAGACAGGTATGATAAGTATCACTAACTACAAAATGGAACCGACCAGGAGACGGGAAGATACGAGGTTTGGGCTCTTTCCGTAAGCACAATTAGGTAATCTCACACACACACACACACACACACACACACACACACACACACACACACACACACACACACACACACACACACACACACACACACACACACACACACACACACACACACACACACACACACACACACACACACACACACATGCACAAAAGAGCTGAGGAATGGGCATTGTCCATGTTGAAGCTCAGGCTTCTAGAGATACTGTTTCATCATGCAGTGGTATGCTCCTTGAACCTGCTTAGGCGACATAGCATTGCAGACTAGGGATAATACTACCCTTACCATCTTATCCCCAGTGACTTCCTCATGAGATTCTGGGTCTGTATCAGTGAGCACCTAGGGGTAGCAAGTTACCTTTAGCCGCCAATATGGTTAATTAGATGTAGAAATTTTCAGAAAATATGAGGAACTATGATGAATATAATGGATATCTTTAAGTGGGAGCAAAATATAGTTTGAATGAATAAGACTTAACGACATAAAGATTTGTTGAACATCACAACATTTAGGAAATGGCATGGTATACCATATACACTATGTATCCCATCGTTCTGATTTTTCATGTTTAGCCTTTATAAAATATCACTGAGCATTTCACCATTTAAGAAATTGCGAGTGATCAAGAATAACAATGTGGGTTCAGGAGAAGAAGCTGCATATATAATATATCTTTGGTAAGACAGGTTTGTGAGATGTATTTAGAGAAGAGTAAAGATGTTTTTTGTGCATTCGTGGACTCGGACAAAGCTAATGACAGGATTGCTGATGTGTTTTAGAACATATTGTGACTGCACTGAAGAAGAGGAAGTTTAGTGAAAATGGTGAAAAGTATTTGCAAAAGTAATAGTGTGTTTTTGAGTTGATAAACTTACAAGTGAATCTGTATAAAATTTAAACTTTGAGATGTTTAAGGCATGTTGATAGTAGGAGTTTGAATGCTAGAGTGAGTGGTGAGATGCGTGAGGAAGTGGATAGGTTTAAGTATTTGGAGTCACCTGTAGTGGTGAATGGAAGAGTGGATGTGGAGCTAATTCACAGAGTGAAGGAAGCAAGCATATATCCAGGTAGGATGAAGAGTATGATGAAAAATATATATTTAAAAATGAATACAAAGAGAAGATTGTATGAAGCGTGATTTTGCCTATGTCTTTGTATGCTAGATACAGACTGAGTGCAGTCGAGATGAGGTTTTTAAACCTATTACAATGGTTAGAGTGAGAAATGTGGATATTGGACAGAGAACAAGTTTGGGGAGAAGCCTGTCTGATAAAGTCAGACCAGTGAGTACTAAGGAGTTTGTACAAATGTAAAACATGAATGAGGAACAAATAGCAAAGAGAGAGGAGGACGGAAGTGGAGTACAAAATAAAACAGACCAGATAGTTGGATGGATTAAATGGAAAAAGCAATGGATGTACAGTAAATGGTATGTCAGTGGTGCCGAGAAGCAGTGGAGGTAAATCAGGTACATCTGCTAGGCTCACTGGAGATGTACTTTGACTCGTCCATTCCTGATGCAAAGGGGACTGAGGCCTTTCTATGTAGATGGATAGGTATTTGAACCAGTTTCGGTATACAGTATATGTATAGCACCTCGGGTATATTTAAATTAATAATAGACTCTATTATCCATTTACCTGCTCATTGGACAAGGTAAGCCTGTATTTCCCAATGGTGATCTCTGCAGCTAAGCCATATACGGAAATGAATAAATTTAAATGGGCACCATTCCCTCTGGCGGTACTTAAGTGTAAATTGATATCTGGCATTATTATCAGTCTTGCCATATATAAATCAAGTGTTTATTCAAGTTGTGGAGTCAGTATTTTTCATAATTTTTGAGAAGTGTGGTATGACACTTTTGCTCTGAAGTGCGGCAGATTGCTCGTCAGTAGAGGAGGATAGTTACTTCCATATGATTATGTTGAATAATATAGAAAATGATTTTGATGAATTTGATAGTGCTGATGAACGTTAAGACACTGACTGTGATGCTTTAGAGGAAATATTATCTCAAACTAGTGTGGAAAACACGGAAACATTGAGTGTAGGAAGAGGGCGATGTTTGAGAGTGACACATCTCCCTGGCATTGGGAGTTGTCTTCAAGATTTACACTGCCTGTGTTTTTATTTGACAGTAGTTCTGCTTGCATTACTAAATCTTGTTCTGTGACAGAAACATTGGAAGAGGCTGTCTATTTTTTAGAGGTTTTTAAACCAAATATTATGAATCCGATTTTGACTGAAGCAAATCATTATGACCAGCTTCGTAAAGAAAAAGAACCTGAACCTTCACTCCATAGTCGACTGGCGAGTTTTGAAAGCACTACAGGAGAGGCATTACGTCTGATAGAAAGACACTTTCCAGAACTTTTTCTACCAACAGTAAATGTACAAAAACCAAGACATATTTGCCATGTCTACAATACTACAACACAAAGACCACACAAAATCAAGAAAACATATTTTACGTGTAGGGAATTAGACACAGCTTTGTGCATTTCTCCATGTTTCCTGGAGTACCATGCAGTCCAACAGTACTAGAGCCTAGTCTGGTAAAGTACCTAAATTTGGATGAATTCCTAATACATAATGTAGATCGCTGATAAGAGAAAAAGTATTATTAAGTTCCAAGAATACGGAATAGTGAATTATTTCTTTTGAAATTAATAAAAAATTTAATAAGTGTTTATTTTCAACCACTTGCTCTAAATTTTCTTGTTATAAAACTATTCAAAAAGTGTACTGTATACTGTACAGACATTATGATTTCTAGTGATTCCACATAAAAATACTGTACTGTATATATAAAAAACTGCAATCTTGGCAATAGCACAGTTAAATACATCTGAAAGTGAATTATTTCTTTTGAAAGTTATAAAAAAGTGAATTTTTTAGTATAAACCACTTGCGATATTTTACACATTTTTATTAAACAAATGTAAATACATAATGATTTTTCAAGTGATTCAGCATAACAATGCAAAAAGAAACACAATTGCAGTAATAACACCGTGTAATATATCGAAAAATTAATGATTTCTTTTGAAAACTATAACGAAGTGAATAAATTCTATTTTCAACTATGTACTTACTAAAAAGCTTTTTTTTTTTTATATAAAACTTTTGGAAAAAAGGGAAATAAATATATATTAGGATTCTTAGTACGGTAATTTTAAAAGAACATAATGCTAGTGAGAGCACAGGTATGCCTGCTTTCTTGTAGATTGATGTATGATATGCTTTATCTAGCGGTGTGCTTCTACTACCTGTCATCAATATTGTTTGTCTGGCAGCACGCTATTAGAATTTAAAATTTCATATGCTGACTATTCAGGCAAGGATTGCTGTATCATTGTAAAATTTATATACCTGTATCTATATTCAGGAAGCAAAACTCTTGAGTAAGTGACAAATATATACTTTTTATTTATTTATTTTTTTTATCAAAATACTCCTCACCGAGTTGTAACTTATTGATTCATCGCAGGTAAAGGGTCAATAGCTAACTGACGTCATGGAGTATGTAGCTTTACTTATCCTAGGCCATGAGATTCAATAGTGTAAGGTACAGAGTTGGTAGGCAAACTGAATATTTTCTTTATACAATATTTGAATTTTGAGAGGATACATACACCTAAATTTTTATATTTATATTTTCTTTTTACAAACTAAAGCTACCAATGTAGCCACAACTGTATAAGATCACACCCTTCTGTCCTTGCTTCAACTACTTACTGTTTTGTGGTGAGAGACTCTCCTATACTTTTTAACTATCTTTTAGTGCAACACATGATGAGGGTGGAACTTCTTTTCCTCCATCATCAGGAGGATTTTCCTATCCCATACCATTAGGAGTGTATCTCTTGGTCATCTACAACATGCAGTGCATTTAGAAGACAAGAAAGAGTGTATAATGGAATAGTGTTCTGTGTGATTTTGGTATCTAATTTATTGTTTTCATTAATCGATTAATTACAGAAAAAATTTTGAGGAAAGTAAAATCTTTAATGTGTATGTTATTCATCAGGACATGGAAGAGCGTGAGTTGGAAGAAGAACGAGCAAAAAAGAGGGGTAAACCAATTACTGCAGTTGAAAAGCCAAAAACACGTTCTTTACCCTTTTCATTTGAAGATGGTAAGTATGGAAAATTTTTATTGGTTTACCTTTCATCTTAATTTTATTATAAATTATTTTCATGATCCACATATTGTCACAGCTGTAAATGGTAGCACTAAATCTGTGGATGACCCAAGCAGGATTGTGGGGGAAATTGGCTGCCTGTCCCCAAGTAATTAAGAAGAGTGATAACGGTATGTTTAGTATAATACATATACACTCACCTCTTGGAACAACGTGAGGATAGGTTCTCAAAGGCACGGGTAATGTAAAATTTGCGTAATGTAACCAGTAATTTTCCATGAGAAACAATGATAATAGGCATAGATATGTTCCACAACCGTACATAACAAAGCTGAAAGACCTGTAATTATTTATATTAATATACATATAGCATACAGTATAAAAGATATGTAGATTTTCAAATAAATACTGTACAGCAAAAAAAATTAATGCTTCCTGAGAACGAACCCCTATCTGCAAATGTTAACAAAGATGACATAAGCGGTAGGAGAAGGAGGAGGTGGTGGTGATGGGGTGACTTAAGCAGTAGGCGAGGGAGGAGGAGAGAAGTAGGAAGGGGGAGAGCAAACCCCTGGTTGTTGTTGGGGTTAATACTTGGTGAAGAGAGACTGAAGTATATGGCAGCATGGTGGGAAACTGCCTCAGAGGCGGTCACTTGGTTACTAAACTGAACCATTTTTTTCGCTTTTTCTCGTGCTCGCGCGTGTAGCTCGCACATTTTGTATTGTTTTACTATTATTTTTTGGAGGCGTTACTGTTTTCCAATTTCGCGTATTATAGAAGCGCGTAAAAAGCGAGTTGACTATATATATATATATATATATATATATATATATATATATATATATATATATATATATATATATATATATATATATATATATATATATATATATATATATATATATATATATATATATATATATATATATATATATATATATATATATATATATATATATATATATATATATATATATTTGTGTGATAAACAATAGACTGCAGAATTGTTTAGTGGAGTTTAAAGTTGCAACTGTTTAAATCTTTTCAAGTGCAATTATTACAGAATGCTTTCCAGAATTTTTCATAATTAGAATAATGTGTATAACTCGAGTGTTCAAGTAAAATAGCTAAGAATACAAGTAATGTAATCTCTTATTCAATAATTTGTACAATGCTCGTAAATGCCTTTGTAATTGGAGTTACCAAGTCAAACCACACACACACCCATTCACCACAAGATCCACTCTCTCTCTCTTGAAATATATCGAATAGTTGATAAAACTTCACAGCTATGACTGATTCTATCAGGTCGTGTACATTTATTTGAATTCATGATCTGTTTTTCCTTTATATAAGCATATTAATTTACCAGCTCCTTTTGAAGCTTACAGATGTACAGATATTAATGTATGCTTTTATATAGATCAAGGCAGCAGCAACAGTGGCTTTTATCAGTTACAAGCAGTGCTCACACATCAAGGGCGATCTTCCTCCTCTGGTCATTATGTGAGTTGGATACGTTGGAGAGGGAAGGAATGGCTCAAGTGCGATGACGATGATGTCACACCTGTTACTGAAGAGGACATTCTGAAGCTCTCTGGAGGCGGTATGCATGGGGTTTTGTTTCAAGGAAATTAGGATAATTGTCATGAAAATACAGTATATATAAGTCGTGATATACATAAACTGTATTCCTATTTTTGTTTCCATATTATTTTTGTTGTATTGTTTGTAACAGAATAATTTTGATGGTGATTGTGTTAGGGTTTTTATATAAATTTTGTCATTCTATACATGAGTAGTTCAGGTCATTTAGAAAGTAATATAGTATACCCACATAGTTTTCTTGTGTTGTTCAAGCCAGGATTCTAGCTAATATGCCTTGTTCAATAATTTTATTATCTCCAACAGGAGACTGGCATTGTGCATACATTCTGTTATATGGTCCTCGCATCTTAGAGGTACTTGAAGAGGAGGAGGAGGAAAATAAGCAAAAATCTTCTGAGGAAGCAAAGATGGAAACGGAATAGAGTAAACTTGGGTTAGATATAAACAATTTCTTTTAAGCAAGGTGATTTGCCAGTGATATTGCCATTTCTTTCATATGGATATGATTATGGATAGCTATACAGTTTAAATTCACTCTTTATTTTTTCAGTTGTAACACTTCCATGTGTTCATAAGGATAATCTGTTGGAGGGTTAATATATGAATTCTCAAGGAGAATTGCCTTTTAACAATTACTGTTTGTTTCTCCTAAAGAGAAATATGAATTTAGTTACATTTATTAAAAGTACTGTACACTGAATTTGTTTTCTTAACCATTATCAGTGTTTTTGGCATATAATCTTGGAATAATTTGCAATCTTTTGCAGACTTTATGCAAAATCGTAACTTCTATGAATTATCATACATTTCATTTAGACACTATTAGCTACAGTGCTTTAAACCTAAGTAGATTGCTTATAATGAAGAAAAGTGAATTATAAAAAATTCAACACAGTCTTTTGCATTTCTAAAATGTCATATTGACTTTCTGGTGATATAAAGATAAGATATCCATACCTAAAGCTAGAAAAATTTTCAGAAAAAGTTGACAATTAATATATTTATATACTCAAGCAGTAATGAAGACAACTTTTACTTTCAATTCTGTATGTGTCTAGCACACAGATGAGTTCTCAATACTTTGCCTTACTTCATTTTGTATACAGTACAGTGTGCTCATGAATTTTGTATATTATTAAACTTTAGTCCTTGAACTATTAGACAGTTAATACCTCAGGTTGGAAATTTAAGCAGTCAATTATTCAGTAACTTGTTGTCTATTGCAAGCTATTTACTTAGGATCACTAAACACGTACATATTTGTGGAATGACGTCTTTAAAAATGATCCATAACTTGTTTTATGTCATTAGTGGACCTTCATAAGCACAGTCATTAGAACAAAATTATAAACACCGAAGATAAGGATATTGTCACTCAGCCGCAAATGTGCTGATTAAATCACAAAGCAATTTTGCATTAACCATGTATATTTTTGTAATGTTTTGTGGCACAAATGTTTACTGCCAAGAAAAATTCTCAAAGTATTATAATTCTTTACAGGAAATATTTCGTACTTGCATATGTCAATAGTGTTGAAGGACACGGAATATAACTTTAATACTGAAAAATTCTGACCTGGCATTATCATTTACAAAACTCTTTAAACTGATAATTCACGTCATAGTTTTGAATTGAGTTCTGAAAGCTCATAAACATTGGGAAATGTATATTTATGGTATACCAGTATGCAGGATGTGTGGCCAAAGTTTTGTATACAGTGTAAGTATAAAGTATTCTTTTATGTCCAAAACCCACCTACAGCTACGGCAAGGTTATCTGTATGTTCTCCAGGAATATATTCAAATTTCCAAAGTAGATTGGTTACCACAACTGGAACGAAAACAGAACTTATAAGTAACTTTTTCAACATGCACATTTTGACTGAGGACATTATTTTTATCATTATCATCAGGCATACAGACTTGGTATTTTCAGGAGCTTTGTGAGTTCGAATACATATGGCCTATCAGTGTGATAACAGTACCATTAATTCAACTCAGCAAACTATGTGTGTACTGTACTTGCAATAATACAAAAGTAATACCAAAGGTATGGCAGTGACCGTTACTATAGCCAGGCTTTTAAAAAGATCACTACTATCTACAGTATAAACTACAATTCATTACATTCAACTATATAATGACAACAATGAAGTGTGTTCTTTGACAAAAGCTTCTGTAATGACATTTACTGAGCAGAACCTGGTATCTATTGTTCATAAATGGATGACAGAAAATGGGGAACAAATCTCATAAATTTTTTGGGATTGCTGACTGGAGCTGGATGGGTGCTATTTCATCCCATTCTCTAGCTCAATGCTTAGTCCGTGGGAAAAGTTTCGATTACCTCATTACTCCCTCTTTCATTTTGAATCTGATATTAATTTCTGTCAGAAATTAATACAAAATATACCAACCAAACCAACCCAACCAAACCTTGGTTAGGATAGTAGAAGAGTAATTTTGTTTTTCTTCACGACAGAAGTTAATATTAGATTCAAACTGAAAGGGAATACTAAGCTAGGTGGAGCTTTTTCTGCAGACCAGTCATTGAGCTGGGGGACGGGATGAATTAGCACCCATCCAGCTCCGGCCAGCTGCTCTCAAATTTTTTCATTATCATCATTGACAGAAGATGTAATTTCACGTCATCCCATGATGCCTTCATACTCTTTTTCTGTATTGGTCTTCATATTGGGAAGGGTGCTCACAAAATACCGCTGCTCAAGATGACTAAAATGTTTGGTTACTTCTTTTACATATGAAGATATATAAACAAGAAATGCACCAGAAGTATATATACTGAACAGTACTAGCTTTTAAGAATACAGAATATACAAGTAAAAAGTGTTAAATTAATTGTTGGTTACTTACCCATATGCCCTTCTGTGAGAGTATCAAGAAGTTCTGGACAAAAGTGATCACAAGGTTCTCGAGGTACCAAACGGATATGACTCCAGCCACGAACTTGTGCAACCCAGAGTAACTCCGTTTGAAAATCCACCTGAGGAGAAGGGAAAACTTACAGGTGAAAGATAGAAGGGGATGATGTCTATCATGAAAATTATTCACATCTTTTTATAACAATTAATGCTTTTGAGATGAATAGTCCAAAAGCTAACAGTGATTAAAACCGTGGCTTCCTATTATATCTAGGTGGATATGCTTACCTCTTTATACACCTTCCCATTAAAATCTGAAGATATCATCACCCAGTTGGAATCTGAGAGATCTACCATGTGAGGAATAAAGTAGGGCCTTCTATAAAGCTGACGCAGAGCTTTTGCAGCCTTTTTATTGCAGTTCTCCCTAGGGAATATGCATACAGTATGTGCATTAATGAAATATGCTTAACTCCAAAACATAATCTATACAAAAATCATTCAAAAATTAAGTAAATAGATATACAGTGCTCCCTCATTTATCGCGGGGGTGCGGTTCTGGGACCCGCCGCGATAGGTGAAAATCCGCGAAGTAGGAGCACAATATATACATAAGTATTTTACATTTATTTTTACCTTTACTGTATATACCCTCTCTGCACTGTTAACAAGCCACCCTTGACTTTATTAATAACGGCGTGCAAGCGTAAATTTATATGAACGTGATAGGTAGGCTTACCGTGAATGACATGTGCATACTCCACAGCCAATGACAGCTTTACGGCTGCTTTATGGGAGAGAAGACTATAGTAATGGGGAGGAATTGCTGTCGCTGTTTCTTCTTTTGTGCGAAGATGGCCTTGTAAAGGTCATGGCATCGTTGATAATATTGCAGAAGTGCACCGAACGAACCATATTATCGTCATGCTCCTGCGACAGTTGTTGGAGTTCTTTGGCCATGTTATACATGGCTGCCAGACGTTCGAGTGTAAAGCCAGGTTCTTCGATTTCTTCTTGCATTTCCTCTGGTTATTTTTCTTCCTCTTCTTCTCTCGCTGATTTTGTCATTTCCTCCAAGTCTTCATCAGTCAAGGGCTGCGAGTGGCAGTCGATCAGTTCATTCACGTCTTCGTGAGTCATGTCTTTAAAGTCTACTCCTCCTAAAAATGCAGCCAACTTCACAGCTTTCGCAACTGCCGAGTTATGGACTTTCAGGAGCGAATCCCTTGTAGTCGTAGATGACCTCGAGCCACAATATCTTCCAGCTGGCATTGATTGTGGCTGGCTTCATCTCTTTGATTGTATTCTGAATATTTTGAAGGCATGTAGCAATCATGTAGTTATGCTAGTACGTCTTCAGTGCAAATTCTTTGTCCGCATCCATGGAGTCAACCAGGTTCGCCAGGGCATTTTGTGTGTAGAGGGCCTTGAATGCATGAATAACGCCTTGATCCATAGGCTGAATCAGTGATGTCATATTCGGTGGCAGGAACTCTACTTGAACACGGTCATATTGGAGATCAGTTGCGTGGCCACCAGCATTATCCATCAAAAGTAGGACTTTAAATTCAAGGCCCATCTTCACAAGATAAACTTTGACCTGAGGGATAAAGCATTGGTAAAACCAGTCCGATGTGAGGCTTTTCGTGATCCAGGCCTTAGGGTTATATATCCAATACACTGGCAGCAGATTCTTGTTTTTATTCTTTAAAGCCCTAGGGTTCTTGGATTTGTAGATAAGCCCGGTCTTTAACATGAACCCCGCAGCATTCCCACACATGACGAGGGTAAGGCGGTCTTTGTGCACTTTAAATCCAGGGGCTTTAACTTCTTTCTTGAAGAGAAAAGTTCGAGACAGCATTCTCTTCCAAAATAACCCAGTCTCATCCATGTTAAATACTTGCTCAGGAGCATATTTGCCTTCAGCAATAATTTTCTTGAAGTCATTCTTTACATATTCATCAGCTGCAGCTGTATCTGCAGAGGCAGCTTCACCATGCACCAAAACACTCTTTAGGCCATAGCGTTTTTGAAATTTGGCAAACCATCCTTTGCTTGCAACGAACGATCGTTTCCTCGGTGGAGAATCGCTGGAGGGTCCTGGTTGTGGGTCGTCGATTTCTTCTTCTTTCTCCTCCTCCTCACGGTCACCACTGTCGTCGTCGGGTTCATTTGCAGCGAATGTCTCATACAGCTTCTTCGCCTTTGTTTGTATGATACTGGTGTCTAAGCTGATGTTCTTATTCCTGCAATCAGCAATCCACAGGGCCAAAGTAGATTCCATCCGCACTATTATCTTATTGCGGGGTGCTACAACCCTCTTCGCTGTTTTATTAAAAGTAATGGTTGCTGCTTTCCTGATATTTGCCTTGTCCTTTTTGATGTATCGAACAGTAGATTCATTGGTGCCGAAATGGCGGCTGATATCCGAGAACCTTCTTCCTTCTTTCAGCATATCTAACAGTTTTACCTTTTCTGTTATGGTCAACATCTTCCTTTGCCGCTAGGCTTACTACCAGAAGCCTTAGAAGATGAAGGATGCTTGGGAGGCATTGCAGGGGTTGAAATAGAAAAGTTTCACAAAATCACAAGCACAACGTATTAAGAAGCACAACGCGAACGGTGCACACGTGAGTAGGCTCAACGGATGAGGCGAGACAATGGAAGATGCTGGGAGAATGAAGCTTCAATCAAAAAACCAATCAGACCCCATGATACAGAAAAACAATTCTGTGATTCGTCGTCTCCCACCCATCAGCCAATAGCATCCCATGTACTATCTCACGTAGGTGCGACCCTTTGCGTTTTCCAAGACGCCAATACGCTATCGTACAACGTTTTACATGGTGCAATACTGTGAGTTACATGTCTAAATTTATGTTTTTTACTAATTTTTACTGTATTTTGTTCTTAGGCTAGGAAAACTTTGTTATCAATAAAATACTCAATAAAATAATGAAAATACTGGAAAGTTTAATATGTACTATCTCACGTAGGTGCAACCCTTTTCGTTTTCCAAAACGCCGATATTGATATCGCATTTTACATGGTGCAATACTGTGAGCTACATGTTTAAATTTATGTTTTTTATTATTTTTTACTGCTTTATTAGTCATAGGCTAGGAAATACTTTTTTTTTATCAATAAAATAATGAAAATACTGGAAATTTTAATATGTACTAGCTCACGTAGGTGCGACCCTTTGCATTTTCCAAGACGCCAATACCGGTATCGTATTTTATATGGTGCAATACTGTGAGTTACATGTTTAAATTTATGTTTTTTACTATTTTTTACTGTTTTATTATTCTTAGGCTGGGAAATACGTATTTATTATCAATAAAATAATGAAAAAAAATGTTTTTTCAATTAAAATAACTTTAAATAATGAAATTACTGAAAATTTTAATATTTCCACATATCGTGGATTTTCTCATATACCCAGAAGAAAAAAAAAGCTCGGCAAAAAAAAAGTGTTGCACTGAATTCGCGAAAATTGAATCGCGATATGGCGAGGGGTTACTGTATACCGATGAACTTTGGCTTAAGCATGAATTGCTACAGTTTATAACATACTTAACAATATCCAACAATATAATGATTTAAGAGCAACAAGGATGATAAAAATATAAATATCTTCAGTAATTTTGTTACAGTGTACAGTAGTACATAAGTACCAAATTATATGCAATTTTGCTGATACAAACTACAACTGAGTCGTAATATGCCTCACAGAACTCACCAGTGTCCATACCAACGACGAACATCAGGATTATGTATCTTCTTCAAGAATGTACGCAGATCATCAGGACGAAGTCGTAAATTGGAAGTCAGCTCACATGGATATATGCCTCGTAGATCATCACTGAGGTACATCTGTATTCATATAGATTCATATTTAATAACACAATGTGCATCTAAGATAGTAAATATACACTATACAACATAATGGTTATAATATTGGCACCGGAAAGTTAACATTCCAACAATAATGGCTACTTAAGGCCAACAGATCTAGTAACTCTCATCATCATATCCACCAGAATTTAGTAAATCACCTAAATATGTATTCTCTAGGGTAGAAAAGGAGAAAATTTTTCTTTATACAAAGGTTGCAATCCTGTTTGTAAGAGGATGGTCGAGTAAAAGCGTACACCCATCACATATATTACACGCAATGTTAACGCTGCCTTCTGTTTTATTACACACAAGTAACAATCTCCTCTTTTACTCTCCCTAGTCTCACAACAATGCATATTCAGACAGCCTGTAGCTGGGAATCTGGTTGGAAATTTCCTAACAAAGCCTCCTTGTTTGCCTTGATTCACTGTAGATAGATAAAGCAATGAATATTCAAATTCCCTTTGTCCTGTATCATTTAATCGACTTTGATGAGTTGAGAAAAACAAGGAGGCAGTATTCTATTCTTGTCTCCCACCACAGCAAAAAGAAAAAAGAAATAGTGGAGTAGGGGAGAAAGAAAATAGCCAATGAGATGCAAAATATTCTCATCTCCTCACTTGGATAAGAGCCACCAATTGCCATAGAGAGAAAGAAAATGCTATGTAAGAGATCTAGAGAAATAATTACTAAACTGAAGCTGAGAATGCTAAATTCCTATACTGGAGAGACCTCATCATCAGCAAGATATGAGTATAAGATACTGCTATACATGTCACAATAAGTCCCCATTCATATTTTAAGTTAAGATGTGTGTTACGAGAAAAGAGATAAATTGAGTCACTAAATAGCACTTATATGGAGATATAAAAATTCTGTGTTGAAGCTTAAATAAAAGTTTTTCTCTTTTTTTTTTCTCTTTCTCTTCTTCTTTCTATATTCTGTGAGAGGGAGAACATAAAAATGAGGCCATCTCTGTCCCAAACCTCTCCCACCCATGGGTCGGGAGGAGGGGTAGCTATTATGAGACTAAAACAGAAAATCAAGGATTTAGAGGCAATGGTTATAAGCCTTGATGATAAAATTCAGAATATGGATAGAGAAATGAAAGAGAATGAAACACTCAGAGAGGAAATAAGATTTTTGGAGGAAGCAAATAAAGCACAAGGGCAGGAGAGAAAGGAACTAGCAAAAAAAAAATAAGCTGGAAGGGGAAAAGAGTGAAATAGAACACAGAATTTCTAAACAAGAAGATAAAAACAAACAGCTGAATGACAACCTAAATGAATTAGATGTTAGTTCACTGCTCTCTTCTGAGAGAGACGAGATTGCAGCTTGGAATGTCCAGATTAAAGAAAACATTGAACAGTTTAGAAAAGAGTTCCAGGAGCTGAATATGGAAAATGATGCCATGAAAACTTCCTTTGCTGATGCACTAAAGGGGAATGTGGCAGTAAAAGAGGCTGTAAAGGTGGTGGCACTGGAAAACATACAAACAGTTGACTATAAAGAGACAGTAATCGAAGAAATGAAAGACGTTGTGATGGAAAGGGCAAACCCACTCATCAAACAGGCACTTGATAAAGAGAAGACAGTGGTAATCTCAGGCATTTTCATTTCAGAGTTCTTTCAGACAAAGGGGAGATAAAGAAGATAATGACAGAAGATCAGGGGATGGGGCCTCATTAAGATTGTTATGTTCATAAAGCTACAGGTCCTGATGATATATCCCCTCATGTGCTTAAAAAATGCGCAAACACAATATCAGTGGCACTAAGTATCATATTTAAGGAGTCACTGGAGTCGGGGGAGATTCCAAGATGCTGGAAACAAGCAAATGTGATACCTATCTTCAAAAAGGGAAGGAGGGATACGGCTCTGAACTATAGACCAGTTTCCTTGACCAGCATAGTTTGCAAACTTATGGAGAAACTACTAAGGAAACATATCTCTCTTCACTTGGAATCCTTCAACTTTTTGTCAGTGAGGCAACATGGCTTCAGAGAAGGAAGATCAACAGTAACAAACTTATTAGAATTTTATGATGAGGTAAGCCAAATCTTACAGGAAAGAGAGGGCTGGGCAGATTGCATATTCCTAGACTTCCAGAAAGCGTTTGACACTGTTCCACATGGGAGACTTATTAGGAAGCTGCAATCAATGGCTAGAATAGGTGGAAATGTCTTGGAATGGATAAAAACTTACTTAGAAGGAAGGGAACAGAGGGTTAGAGTAAGACACTCAGTGTCTGAATGGAGAAGAGTTAGTAGTGGAGTTCCACAGGGTTCAGTTTTAGGGCCACTTTTGTTCCTTGTATATGTAAATGACCTACCAGAGTCTGTAAATTCATTCATGAATATGTTTGCAGATGATGCAAAGATTGTGAAGAAAGTAAAAAACGAGAACAATGGTAGAGAACTTCAGGAGGATCTAAATAATCTGCATGAGTGGTCAGAAAAGTGGCTAATGAAATTCAATACCTCAAAATGTAAGGTAATGAGAATGGGTACAAGTGCAAGAAGGCCCAAGCTTGACTACTCGGTGGCTGGAGTACAACTTCAAGAGACAGAAAATGAGAGAGATCTAGGAGTAAACATACTGGCAGATTTGTCTCCAGAAATACATATAAATGGCGTAGTAAGGGCAGCATATGCATTCTTATCAAATGTAAGGGTAGCCTTCAGGCACATGGACAAGGAAATGTTCAGAAATATTTATGTAACCTATGTGAGGCCAAAACTCGAATATGCAGCCCCCTTTTGGAATCCGCACTTGAAAAAGCACATAGCTAAGCTTGAAAAAGTTCAAAGACATGCCACGAAACTGGTGCCAGAAATACGCAATCTCGGTTATGATGAGAGGCTGAGGGAATTAGACTTGCCATCACTCGAAGCTAGAAGAGTAAGGGGGGATATGGTGAAAGTCTTTAAATTCCTTCATGGTTATGATAGAGTGGATAGGGATCGATATTTCGATATGGCTGGCTCTAGAACTAGAGGTCATAGTTTGAAGCTTCGTAAGAAAACTTGTTTGCAGGATGTAAGGAAATACTTTTTCAGTGTAAGAGTAGTTGATAATTGGAATTCGCTAAGCGAGGAGGTAGTTAATGCTATCTCAATCCATAGTTTTAAGGACAGGTATGATAAGTATCACTAAGTCTAAAAATGGAACCGATCAGGAGACGGGAAGATACGAGCTTTGGGCTCTTTCCCGTAAACACAATTAGGTAATCACAATTAGGTAATCACACAAATGCTGATGGATTAGCTGGTAAGGCAGTAGAATTAAAAGATAGGATTCACAACAGTAAGGCAGATATAGTAGCAATTACAGAGACTAAGTTGAGTGAGGACATAAACAGTGTCACAGTTTTTCCTAAGGGCTTCAGAATATTAAGGGTTGAAAGATCTGAGAGGACTGGTGGAGGGATAGCACTGCTCATAAGTGAAAGGATTCAAATTGAAGAAATAAACTTGGCTATAGAAAGTGAGTTCAAGGAATTTCTTGTTGCTCGCATAAATACTGGGTCAGAGAGCATTATAATAACTGTTGTATATAACCCACCAAGGAACCAGAATAGGCTTGAAGGTTATGAGGAAAATCATATAGGTACTATTGAAGTCATAAACTCAGTTGTTAACATGGCATGGGAGAGAAAATGTAGGATTTTGATTATGGGAGACTTTAATCATAAAGAGATAGATTGGATAAATCTTGACCCACACAGTGGTGAGGACTCATTCGGGGCAAGATTCCTAGATTGCGTACAAGGGAATTTCCTACACCAACATGTAATGGAACCAACGAGGGCCAGGGGTGGGGATGAGCCATCACTACTTGATCTAGTATTCACAGATAATGTGTTGGATATTGAAAAAATTGAGTATGAACCACCAATTGGAAAGAGTGACCACTGTGTGTTGTTGATGGAGTATATCATTGAAGATATTCTGCCTGAGAGTAGAGGCACTGAGGACATGAGGAGGAACTATCCGAAAGGAGATTACATCAAAATGAATGAGCTTTTTGAAGTTATTGACTGGAGAACCGTATTTTACAACAAATCTGTACAAGAAATGTATGACACCTTTTGTGAGAAATATGGGAAGATAGTAGATTGCTGCATACCTGTCACCAAAGTAGGTGTAATTCATGCCAAAGAGAAATGGTTCGATAATGAGTGTAAAAGAGCTAAGGAGTGGAGAGACAAATGCTGGAAAAGGTATAGGAGGAGAAAAAACATAAATGCCTGGCAAACCTACAAAAGAGCAAGAAATGACCACCTATGTAAAAGGAGAGAGGCCGAGAGAGACTATGAGAGGGACATCACCAGGAAGGCTAAATAAAATCACAAGCTTTTCCTCAGCTTTATCAGAGGAAAACTGAAGGTAAAAGAACAGGTTTTAAGGCCAAAGAGAGCGGATGGAATCATCACTGAGACGGATGAAGAGATCTGCAAAGAATTGAAAAAGGAGTTTCAGTCAGTATTTACAGTAGAAAATACCCCACCCCCTAAGATTGCAGAGATAGAAGCTCAAGGGCCGGTATTAGAGAACATCAACCTTACAGCCACAGAGGTATGCAAAGCGCTGATGGGTTTAGATGTTCATAAAGCTACAGGTCCTGATGACATATCCCCTCATGTACTTAAAAAATGCGCAAACTCAATATCAGTGGCACTAAGTATCATATTTAAAAAGTCACTGGAGTCAGGGGAGATTCCAAGATGCTGGAAACAAGCAAATGTGATACCTATCTTCAAAAAGGGAAGGAGGGATATGGCTCTGAACTATAGACCAGTTTCCTTGATCAGAATAGTTTGCAAAGTTATGGAGAAACGACTAAGGAAACATATCTCTCTTCACTTGGAATCCTTCAACTTTTTGTCAGTGAGGCAACATGGCTTCAGAGAAGGTATATCAACAGCAACAAACTTATTAGAATTTATGATGAGGTAAGCCGAATCTTACAGGAAAGAGAGGGCTGGGCAGATTGCATATTCCCAGACTTCCAGAGAGCGTTTGACACTGTTCCACATGGGAGACTTATTAGGAAGCTGCAAGCAATGGCTAGAATAGGTGGAAATGTCTTGGAATGGATAAAAACTTGCTTAGAAGGAAGGGAACAGAGGGTTAGAGTAAGACACTCAGTGTCTGAATGGAGAAGAGTTAGTAGTGAAGTTCCACAGGGTTCAGTTTTAGGGCCACTTTTGTTCCTTGCTTATGTAAATGACCTACCAGAGTCTGTAAATTAGTTCATGAATATGTTTGCAGATGATGCAAAGATTGTGAAGAAAGTAAAAAACGAGAACAATGGTAGAGAACTTCAGGAGGATCTAAATAGTCTGCATGAGTGGTCAGAAAAGTGGCTAATGAAATTCAATACTTCAAAATGTAAGGTAATGAGAATGGGTACAAATGCAAGAAGGCCCAAGCTTGACTACTCGGTGGCTGGAGTACAACTTCAAGAGACAGAAAATGAGAGAGATCTAGGAGTAAACATACTGGCAGATTTGTCTCCAGAAATACATATAAATGGCATAGTAAGGGCAACATATGCATTCTTATCAAATGTAAGGGTAGCCTTCAGGCACATGGACAAGGAAATGTTCAGAAATATTTATGTAACCTATGTGAGGCCAAAACTCGAATATGCAGCCCCCTTTTGGAATCCACACTTGAAACAGCATATAGCTAAGCTTGAAAAAGTTCAAAGACATGCCACGAAACTGAGAGAGATCTAGGAGTAAACATACTGGCAGATTTGTCTCCAGAAATACACATAAATGGCATAGTAAGGGCAACATATGCATTCTTATCAAATGTAAGGGTAGCCTTCAGGCACATGGACAAGGAAATGTTCAGAAATATTTATGTAACCTATGTGAGGCCAAAACTCGAATATGCAGCCCCCTTTTGGAATCCACACTTGAAACAGCATATAGCTAAGCTTGAAAAAGTTCAAAGACATGCCACGAAACTGGTGCCAGAAATACGCAATCTCAGTTACGATGAGAGGCTGAGGGAATTAGACTTACCATCTCTCGAAGCTAGAAGATTGAGGGGGGATATGGTGACAGTCTTTAAATTCCTTCATGGTTATGATAGAGTGGATAGGAATCGCTATTTTGATATGGCTGGAAGCTAGAAGATTGAGGGGGGATATGGTGACAGTCTTTAAATTCCTTCATGGTTGTGATAGAGTGGATAGGAATCGCTATTTTGATATGGCTGGCTCTAGAACTAGAGGTCATAGTTTGAAGCTTCGTAAGAAAACTTCTTTGTAGGATGTAAGGAAATACTTTTTCAGTGTAAGAGTTGTTGATAATTGGAATTGGCTAAGCGAGGAGGTAGTTAATGCTATCTCAATCCATAGTTTTAAGGACAGGTATGATAAGTATCACTAAGTATAAAATGGAACCGATGAGGAGACGGGAAGATACGAGCTTTGGGCTCTTTCCCGTAAACACAATTAGGTAAACACATATATGTTAGAATTGGGGATTAAGCCTGGTTGCCTTTTCTAACACCACTTTGGTCATATCGATTCCGCATTAGTTGCTTCAGAACTCATTATAACACTGACCTACCGCAGCCCCAACAAGCTATCAGTATAATATTGTAAATCTGAATAGAACTATAAATACTGTACAGCTATATTAAAATACAGTCTCCTTCAACACAAGCAATAATGAAATAACATACGAAGTCACCATAAGGATGCTGATAATCTCATATAGAATGGATACAAGTAGCTGGTACTAGATTGATTTTAACTCAAACTTTAGTCTTTTCGTCAAATCATACTATATTTACATCTTTACACTCATATAAAATATGCATATATACACCAGATCACAAAAGAGCAAACGTCTACATCAAGACAGGGTGGAACATTCTATTCTGATCAGTTATCACTATTACGGTCCACGCTATGTATAATTATTTAAATTAGCTCTTCTTCCCACTAAGTGTAATTTTAAATATCGATAGGGTGGTGCTATAGCTTGATATTATATAAAACTCACCTCAGTAACATTATCAAACCAGAACTGCTCAGTATTCATGACAGGCCAATCATCCATAGCATCTGTCGCAATAAATGGAACATCATTTTTGAGGTAATCCTCTGAAACCACTCTTGAGGAGATGTTGGAAAGGCGTTCCAAACGCTCTAGACTTTCACAAACCTTAATAACATGTGTAATGCATTAAAATGGATATGCTTAATTTGTAATAATAACATGTGTTAGGCATGAAAACTCATAAGTTTAAACTTTCATTTTCCAGTTCCTTTCTGACAACTAACTCAATGACAATATATGCTCAGAACCATAATATTCACGTGCTTGAGAGAGAGAGAGAGAGAGAGAGAGAGAGAGAGAGAGAGAGAGAGAGAGAGAGAGAGAGAGAGAGAGAGAGAGAGAGAGAGAGAGAGAGAGAGAGAGAGAGAGAGAGAGAGAGAGAGAGAGAGAGAGAGAGAGAGAGAGAGAGAGATTAAATTAAAATTCAGAGTAATGAATAACTTACATTACAATCATCTTCCAGCAGAGATCGAGAGACGTAAAAGGGATTGGTGATGAAGCAATCTGAATAGTATATTTTAGTCCAGTCCCAGCGAGGAAGAATCTATAAATCAATACATAAATAAGTTTAAACATACACACACACACACATTTAATATTTTTTTTTCGGAAATGACCTGTTTAACAGTCAAGAAGTAAATATAGCAGTAACAGGTGGATGTCTCCTCGGATGCCTTTTCGAGTTTTCTTTCAAGTGGGCTTTTGTTTTGCATGTTTTTTTTTTCTTCTCTAATTACCAAAGTCATATTTTAAGTTAGGATGTGTGTTACCAGAAAAGAGATGAATTGAGTAACTAAATTAGTACTCATATGAAGATATAGAAATTCTGTGTGAAGCTTAAATAGAAACCTTTTCTCTTTTCCTCTCTCTAAATATTCTGTGAAAGGCAAAACATCAAAATGAAGCCATCTCTGTCCTGAACCCCCCCCCCCACACACCGAATGGTTGGGGCAGTGTGGTAGAGGATCTCCGGGGGATGTAGGGAGAGTGGTTCTAAAAAGTCTAAAGCAAATAGTCAAGGATTTGGAGACACTTGTAATAAACCTGGATGATAATATTTGGAATGTGAAAAGAGAAATGAAAGAGAATGAAACAGAGAGGTACAAGGGCAAGAGAGAAAAGAATTAGAAAAATGATTAAAGAAGCTGGAAGGGGAACAGAGTGAACTAGAAACCAGAATTTCTAAACAAGAAGATAAATAAAAACAGCTGAATGACAACCTAAATGAATTAAATATTAGTTCACTGCTCTCTTCTGAGAGTGACGAGATTACAGATTCGAATGTCCAGATAAAGGAAAACATCAAACAGTTTAGAAAAAGTTCCAGAAGCTGAATACGGAATATGATGCCATGAACACTTCCTTTGCAGATGAGATAAAGGGGAATGTGGCAGCAAAAGAGGCTGTGAGGGTGGTGGCACTGGAAAACGTAAAAATGGTCGACAATAAGAAACAGTGCTAGAAAAAAAAATTAAAGATGTTGGGATGGAAATTGCTAATCCACTGAATAAACAGGCACTGTGGGTTTTAGACCTGATTTGGAAGCTTGAAATAGTATGTGGTACGGAGAGGATTGTAAACACTCACCAACTTGATAAATATTCTAGGGAGGTCAAGGCTAGACCAATGAATATAACCTTTGAGAGAGGGGACACATGTAAAGAAATATTGACGAGAAAAACCTAGAAGACCTTCAAGAATTTGAAACAGTGTTCATTAGACAATACAGAATACAGAAAGAGATAGAAAGGATCAAAAACTTGTTGCAAGAACAAGGTTAAATGGCGGAGGTAATGAAGAAGGTAAGAAAAATGTTTGTTTCAGAGTTCTTCAAACCAAATGGAAAATAAAGAAGATAAAGATATAAGATCAGGGATGTAGCCTCATTAAGATTGTTGTACACAATTGCTGATGGGGTAGCTTGTAAGGCAGTAGAATTAAAGCATAGGATTCGCAGCACTAAGACAGATATAGTAGCGGTTACAGAGACTAAGTTAAGTAAGGACATAAACTGTGTCACAGCTTTACCTAAGAGATTCAGAATATTAAGAGTTGAAAGATCTGAGAGGACTGGTGGAGAGATAGCATTGCTCATAGGTGAAAGCTTTCATGTTGAAAAAATAAACTTTACTATAGAAAGTGAGTTTAAGGAATTTCTTGTTGCTCGAATAAATACTGGGTCAGAGAGCATTATAATAATTGTTGTGAATAACCATCCAAGGAATCAACATAGGCTAGAAGTTTATGAGGAAAATCACATTGGCACGATTGAAGTCATAAACTCAATTGTTAAGAGTGCACGGGAAAGAAAATGTAGTTTTGATTATAGGAGATTTTAATCATAGAGAGAGAGATTGGATAAGTTTTGACCACCCAGTGGTGAGGACTAGATTGTGAACAAGGGAATTTCCTACACAAACATGTGCTGGAAACAACGAGGGCCAGGGGTGGGGAAGAAACATCGTTGCTTGATCTAGTATTCACAGATGATGTGTTGGATAGTGAAAAAATTGAGTATGAACCACCAATTGGAAAGAGTGACCACTGTGTGTTGTTGATGGAGTATATCATAGATGCTTTGCCTGAAAGTAGAGGCGCTGAGGACATGAGGAGGAACTATCCGAATGGAGATAACATGAAAATCAATGAGCTTTTTTGCAGTTATTGACTGGAGGACCTTATTTAAAAACAAATCTGTGAAAGAAATGTACAATATCTTTTGTGAGGAATATGGGAAGACAGTAGATTGTTGCATACCTTCCACCAAATAGGAGTTATTAATGCCAGAGAGATATGGTTCAATAATGAGTGTAAGAGAGCAAAGGAGTGGAGAGACAAATGCTGGAATAGGAATAGGAGGAAAAAAAAAAGCATAAAAGCCTGGCAGACTTATAAAAGAACAAGAAATTATTACGAAAGCAAAATAAGAAAGGCAGAGAGAAATTATGAAAGGAATATCCTAGGGAAGACTAAAGAAAATCCCAAACTTTCCTACAGCTTTATCAGAGGAAAACTAAAGGTTAAAGAACAGGTTTTAATGCTATAGAGAGCAGATGGAAGCATCACTGAGATGGGATGAAGGGATCTGTAAAGAATTGAACAAGGAGCTTCAGTCAGTATTTACAGCAGAAAATACCCCACTATCTCAGATTGCAGAGATAGGAGCTCATGGGCTGGTATTAGAAAACATCATATTTTCAGCCACAGAGGTATGCAAAGCGCTGATGGAGTTAGATGCCCATAAAGGGTTTAGGTCCTGATGATATATCCCCTTATATATTTAAGAAATGCGCTAAATGATTATCGAAGGCACTATGTATATTATTTGAAAAGTTGATTGAATCAGGGGAGGTTCCAAGATGCTAGAAACAAGTGAACGTGGTACCTATCTTCAATAAGGGAAGGAAAGATACAGCTCTAAACAATAGACCTGTTAATGAGAAACTAATTATAAAACACATCTGTCTTCACTTGGAATCCTTCAAGTTTTTGTTAGTGAGACAACATGGCTTCAACGAAGGTAGATCAACAGTAATAAACTTATTAGATTTTACGATGAGGTAAGCTGAATCCCACCAGAAAAAGTGAGGGCTGGGCAGACTGCATATACCTAGACTTCCAGAAGGTAATTGACACTGTCCCACATGGGAGACTTATTAAGAAGCTGCAAGCAATGGCGAGAATATGTGGAAATGTCTTGGAATGGATCACAATTTACTTAAAGAGAAGGGAACAGAGGGTTAGAGTAAGACACTCAGTGTCTGAATGAAGAAGGGTTAGAAGTGGTGTTCCACAGGGTTCAGTTTTAGGGGCACTTTTGTTTATTGTATATGTAAATGACCTACCAAATTCTGTAAATTCATTCATGAATATGTTTGCAGGTGATGCAAAGATTGTGAAGAAAGTAAGAGACGAGAGCAATGGTAGAGAACTTTAGGAAGACCCAATAGTCTGCAGGAGTGGTCAGAAAAGTGGTTAATGAAATTCAGTACTTCTATATGTAAGGTAAGGAGAATGGCTACAAGTGCGAGGAGGCCTAAGCTTGATTACTCGACGGCAGGAGTAGAACTTCGAGAGACAGAGAATGAGAGACATCTACGAGTAAACATGCTGGCAGATTTGTCTCCATTAATACATATAAATGGCATAGTAAGCACAGCTTATGCTTTCTTAGCCAATGTAAGGTTAGCCTTCAGGCACATGGACAAGGAAATGTTCTGAAATATTTATGCAACCTATGTGAGGCCAAAACTTGAATATGCAACCCTCTTTTGGAATCCACAATTGAAAAAGCACATAGTTAAGTTGAAGAAACTTCAAAGACATGGCATTAAACTGGTGCCAAAAATACGCAATCTCAGTTATAATGAAAGGCTGAGGGCATTAGACTTACCATCAGTTAAAACTAGAAGAATGTGGGGGAATATGGTGACGGTTTTTAAATTCCTTCATGGTTATGACAGAGTGGTTAGGGATCGATATTTTGATATGACTGGCACTAGAACTAGAGGTCATAGTTTGAAGCTTCACAGGGAAACTTCTTTGCAGGATGTAAGGAAGTACAGTTTTAGTGTAAGAGTAGTTGATAATTGGAACTGGCAAAGCGAGGAGGTAGTTAATGCTGACTCAATCCAAAGTTTTAAGGACAAGCTTGATAAGTATCACTTAGTAAAAAATGGAAACGATCAGGAGACGGGAAGTTGCGATTTTGGGGCTCTTTCCCTTAAGCACAATCAAGTAATTACAATTAGGTAATTACTTAGAGAGGTAATAAGGTCTTTGGAGGGAGCAAATACGACACAAGGGCAAGAGAAAAAAAAACTAGAAAAAGCATTAAACAAGCTGGAAGGGGAAAAGAGTGAACTAGACACAAGAATTTCTATACTAGAAGACAACAACAAACAGTTGAATGAAAACCTGAATGAATAAATGTTAATTCCCTTCTCTCTTCTAAGAGAGACTGGATTGCAGATTGGAATGGGTAGATAGAGAAAAACATCAAACAGTTTAGAAAAGAGTTTCAGGTGCTGAATATGGAACATGATGCCATGAAAACTTCCTTTGCAGATGCAATAAAGGGGAATGTGGCAGTAAAAGAGGCTGTGAAGGTGGTGGTACTGGAAAATGTACGAGTAGTTGACTATAAAGAAAAAATAATAGACAAAAATGAAACATATTATGATGGAAAGGGCTAATCCACTGATTAAACAGGCACTTGATAAAGAGAAGACAGTGGTAATCTCAGGCATAAGTGAATCTCAGGCGTCAACATGGCAGGGGAGACTTGAACAAAATATAGCTAGGGTTTTAAACCTGATAGGGAAATTTGGAGTAGTATGTGGTGCAGAGAATATTGTAGACATTCACCAACTTGGTAAAAATTCTAGGGGGGGGGGAGGCAAGACCAATGAAAGTAACCTTTGAGATAGGGGATGCATGTGGAAAAATTTTGATTAGAAAGAAAACTAAAAGACCTTCAGGAATTCAAAACAGTGTTCATTAGACCATACAGAATACAGAAAGAGATGGAAAAGATCAAAGACTTGTTGCAAGAAGCTAGAACGTTAAATGAGGGAAGAAATGAAGAAGAGATGAATAATTTTTGTTTCAGAGTTTTTCGTGACAAAGGGGATTTAAAGAAGAAAAAGATAGAAGATCAGAAGATGCAGCCTCGATAAGATTGTTGTACACAAATGCTGATGGAATAGCTGGTAAGGCAGCAGAATTAAAGGATAGGATTCGCAGCAGTAAGGCAGATATATTAGCGGTTACAGAGACTATGTTAAGTGAGGACATAAACAGTAATACAGCTTTTCCTAAGGGCTTCAGAATATTAAGGGTTGAAAGGTCTGAGAGGACTGGTGGAGTGATAGCATTGCTCATAGGTGAAAGATATAAGGTTGAAGATAAAAACTTTGCTATAGAGAGTAAGTTCCAGTTGTTTGCATAAATACTGGGTCATAGAACATTATGATAACTGGTGTGTATAACCCACCAAAGAACCAACATAGGCTAGAAGTTTATCAGGAAAATTATATAGGTACTATTGAAGTCATAAACTCACTTATTAAAATTGCACAGGAAAAATGTATGATTTTGATTATTGGATATTTTAATCATAGAGAGATAGATTGGATAAATCTTGACCCACACAGACTCATTCGGGACAAGATTCCTAGATTGTGTAAAAGGGAATTTCCTATATAAACATGTATTGGAACCAACGAGGGCCAGGGGTGGGGATGAGCCATAGTTGCTTGATCTACTATTCACGAATAATGTGTTGGATATTGAAAAAATTGAGTGTGAACCACTAATTGAAAAGAGTGACCACCGTGATGGAGTATATCATCGACGATGTTCTGCCTGAAAGTAGAGGCACTGAGGACACGAGGAGGAACTATACGAATGTAGATTACATAAAAAATAAAGATTTTTTTCCAGTTATTGACTGGAGGACCTTATTTAACAAAAAATCTGTACGAAAATGTAAGACATCTTTTGTGAGGAATATGGGAAGATAGTATATTGTTGCTTACCTTCCACCAGAATAGGAGTTATTCATGCCAGAGAGAAATGGTTCAATGATGAGTGTAAGAGAGCTAAGGAGTGCAGAGACAAATGTTGGAAAAGGTATCGGAGGAGAAAAAACATAAATGTCTGCCAGACTTATTAAAGAGCAAGAAATGATTACCTAAGTAAAGGAAGAGAAGCAAAGAGAGACTATGAAAGGGATATCACCAAGAAGGCTAAAGAAAATCCCTAAATTTTGCACAGCTCTATCAGAGGAAAACTTAAAGTCAAAGAACAGATTTTAAAGCTAAAGATAATGGATGGATGCATCATTGAGGGGGATGAAGAGATCTGCGAAGAATTAAAGAAGGCGTTTCAGTCATATATACAGTAGAAAATACCCACCCCCTCAGTTTGCAGAGATAGAAGCTCATGGGCAGGTATTAGAGAACATCATCTTTTCAGCCACAGAGGTATACAAAACGCTGATGGAGTTAAATGCCCATAAAGCGTAGGTCCTGATGATATATCCCTTAATGTACCTAAGAAATGCGCAAAATCAATATAGGTTTCCCAACCTATTTTTATCCAGCGTCTCGATTCAAAGAACATTTAATTACGATGCAACGTTCTGTACACTCAAAAATATATCCGTTATTTTTAATACTGATTATTTCCGTTATCATTATCATGAATACCTATATCAACAATAGACATTCGGATAGTGACATATATTTGGGGAAACGTCTTCAAGCTATATCTCTTCTTCGTTTTGTTAAGAAGAATATATATAATTGAAATAAAAAAAAACCCTGTAAATATAATAATATAGATTAGTATCTGCAAAACCATATGATGAAATATTTCAGCTAAACAAGGACTGATACGCAAGGCGTTCCCCTAAAAAGTAATAGGGATATCTTTCAGTTGTTTGGGATATATTGCTATACAATGATTAACTTTTTACAATGTACCATTTCCCATATAAATTAATCAGACACCATATTGTGATGCTTTCCAGAATTAAGAAAAAATAAACGCTCTTTAGATGCTATAGAAAATGAAAAAATAAGTCCTCCAAAGGACAAGAGTGAACCCCATAGATGTCTTGTCATACTTAAGAATATACGGTCCCAACCCCCCACCCCCGAGTGGATATCTACAACGAACGAACTTAAGAAATAAATAAATAAAGACTCAAGCTGCCTGGCTCAGTGAGATAAGGGCTTCCCCTCCACCCAACAAAGCTATGGCCTAATAATTCTCTAATCTCACTCGTTTCAATGTCGCCTTTCAAAATACTTTAAAAGGCAATAGTAAGCTTTGAAGAGTTTTTCTTTATATATATATATATATATATATATATATATATATATATATATATATATATATATATATATATATATATATATATATATATATATATATATATATATATATATATATATATATAGAGAGAGAGAGAGAGAGAGAGAGAGAGAGAGAGAGAGAGAGTACTCGGTTCAAGCTAGTTTGGCAAAATACAGGTTAGCCATGGTGAAAATAGAGAAATCTTCAGCACTCTTTAAGTCGATATATTTTAAACTATGAAAAATGGGCGCAGTATTAGTACAAGAATAAACCCATGGTTATCTATAAATCTGTTTATACAGTTTTTAACAGAGTTATCAAAATGTGATCCTGGCTACTTAGGCCAGGGATAGAACATACCAGACCTAACATAGGTTGGCCCATGGCACTAAACGCCGGTTGCGATACTACAGTTGAAGGGTCTTGTGGACTTAAATAAGACTGTCCAGGACAGTTAGATGTTAAGCCTTCCTTCAGTTACGGTTCTCTTTTTATGCCTACATTAACACCGAATATTCTTTGATATTCGTTACACATGTCTTATTGTCCCTTCACATCTTACAAGTCACAATACTCATCATCTCGTTGTCTCTTTATGTTTTCTTCGTGCCCAGGCCCGATGAGGGTAGATTTATTTTTTTTTTGGCCCGTCCTTGTGTCACAATCATTAAAATATATATATATATATATATATATATATATATATATATATATATATATATATATATATATATATATATATATATATATATATATATATATATCTTGGTTTAACTCGCTTTGCTTTTATTAATGATAGGAATCGCTGCACTGCTCAGGTTCGAAGGTCTAAAGCTTCTTATTAGGAGGGAAAGTTGATGACCTTAATTCCTATTCAACTGATGAATGCTCCTGGTCCTTAGCCAAAAATCTCTCCAAAAACTTTTGTAACCCAAGCTTCTCCCCCTTTCATCAGTCCTGATGGTCCTGTAGCTTGTCCCCTCACTAACAAAGCGACTATGTTTTGCTCTTCTTTTTCTCTCAACTCTTCTGTAATCGATTGTAGCACACCTGTTCCTCGTACCTTACCCTTCTCTAACCCTATGTCCTCTCTTATTCTGTCTTCACCCAAAGTGCATAAGGGTCTTCGCTCTCTAAAGACGAACAAGGCATCTGGACTCGATGGTATCTCTACCAGGTTCTTTAATGAGTTTGTATATGAACCACCTCATTCTCTCAACCAGTATCTATCCTTTCTCTTGGAAGCACGCTCTAGTTCAGCCTGGTCATAAGAAGGGCAACTGCTCTATTCCTCTTAACTACCGACCTATTGCCCTAACCTCTGCTATTGTTAAAATATTCAGAACTCGGCCCAATTCTCACTACTTGCAATATCTTGAATCTCACTTATTTCCGATCACCAGTACTCCTTCTGCAAGGCATGATCCACTGGAGACCTCCTTTCCTATCTCACTCATGAATGGTCATCTTCTCTGAAGTACTATAGGGAATCCTTTGTCGTTGCTCTTGATATCTCTAAGGATTTTGACAGAGTCTGCCTCAAGGGTCTGTTGGCCAAACTTCCTGGTTATAGCTATACCCCTTTCCTCAGTTCTCTGATTTTAGTTTTCTCTCTGACCATTTTATATCCGTTATTGACGGTACAACATCTAGTTCAATCTCAGTTACCAGTGGTCTCCTACAGGGCTCAGTTCTTTCATCTACTCCTGTTCTTCTCCTCATCAACGATCTTCTACAGTCCCCATCCTTATCTCTTCTCACCTTTGCCGATGAATCTACGCCATTTTCCCTCTGCTTTCTCTTCAAAACCTTTATCTGCTACTAGTAGTCTCGTATCACTCTCTCTTCAACTCTCAACTCAGATATATAGAGATTATCTGAGTGGGGAACAAAACATGAAGTTAAAATTAATGCCTGCAATACACAGTTTCTGATATCTCTTTATCTTCTTCTGCTGATAGTGCTATTGTCTTCAAACTAACGAAAGTCACCCTCTTAATTCTAAACAAATATTAGAAATCCAAATAGCCTCTAACTTATCTTGGAGGAGTCATATAATCCATATTTCTAAATCAGCATCTAAAAAATCGGGAGTTCTGTTTGGTTTCCGTCATTACTTTTCCTCTTTCCAGTTACATAAAGTCTATAAAGGTCATATCCGCTCCTGCTTAGAATACTGTTAGCATATCCGGGAGTCTTCTTCTTGTACTTATTTTCTTGACAGGGTAGAATCAAAGGCAATCATATTCATCAAAGATCCTTCGCTTACTTCTAATTTTGATTATCGTTTTCTTCTCCAATAGGTGCCCTTACCTTTCTTTTTTATATTGTTACTACTTCCATCGCTGCTCTGATGACATGGCGAGTTGTATCCCTCCCCCGCTGCCGAGGACGTACAACACTCACCAAGATGCCACGTCTCACAGGTTCTATGTGAAGATTGTAGCTCATGGACTGGTCGGTGCAGTGATTGCTTCATCCCATCCACCTCCAAACTCTGAAACTCTCTTCCTCCTTCTGTCTTTCCTAATTTTCATGATCTTTTTTCCTTCAAAAAGCGGATCTATCGTCAATTCAGGGCATAATCCTTCCATATCTCTAGGTCTTAATAATTCGACTACTCTTCCAGCCTGTTCTTTTCCAATTGTGTATCAATCTCTTATTTCTGCCTTGTCCTTAAGTTTCTACTTTTTATTCGTCTCAGTCTTTTCTCGGTGCCCGGACCTTGTTGAGGGCAATTTTCTAGCCTATCCCAGCGTCACACTCATTAAAAGAAAATTGACATATTGATACTTGGTAATTTAATAGACTAAAACATTTTGATAAACATGCGAAAAATGACTGATATTTTGACAGATTTAAGTTTCAGACTTACCAACATCAAGAGGTGACGAAAAACAATACCACTCATTTTCTGCACCCACCCAATCTGTAGAAAATAAAATATCAAGAAGTGTTGTAAATGTGATGACAATAACTGATGAATAAGAATAAAACTATTACTTTTTACCACAAATAAAACTGAAATATCTTTTCCAAATTTTAAGCTGTGGAAAAAAGGATAAATGTGACTAATTTCATATTGTAATCATAATAAGAATTCATATCGCACATGCTAGATGACAAAAGAAATGTCACCAATTAGTCATAATTGCCATGTTAGTGAATAAAGATAACTATTTCCATGCCTAGAATGAATTTATATATCCAGCGTCTTTTCGTGTCCAAAATGTACTATAACATTTTATAGTTTGACAATAGAAATTGCAGAATTGTATGCAGTGCTATATCATACGTGGAACAGAAGGTAGAAGGCTAATGCTAATCCCACGAGGAGGCTGAGCCATGATATGAGAGATTTCACTCTCAGTCGTACTTGGGCTTTGTTAACAGCATCGACCAATGGCTGTGTCACTGCTTCCCACTCTCTGCCATTTAACTGAAGAAGAAAAGAAGTAAAAAAGAAAGCATGTCAAAGCACTTATGGAATATTTATGTGGACATTAAGGAAGTAAAAAAGATAAAAGAAAAGAAACTAGAATAAAAAGACAACAGAAATGTTAACAAGCTTAACGAGGAAATAAAAACTTACATGTAATAATAATGTGGTTAACAAATAAATGAAATTTATAAAATAATTTATGACAGAGAGAGAGAGAGAGAGAGAGAGAGAGAGAGAGAGAGAGAGAGAGAGAGAGAGAGAGAGAGAGAGAGAGAGAGAGAGAGAGAGAGAGAGAGAGACCTACAATTATAAGTACGAGACACCCTCACTGAAGCCATCTTGAAGAGAGAGAGAGAGAGAGAGAGAGAGAGAGAGAGAGAGAGAGAGAGAGAGAGAGAGAGAGAGAGAGAGAGAGAGAGAGAGAGAGAGAGAGAGATACCTACAATTATAAGTACGAGACAACCTCACTGAAGCCATCTTGAGAGAGAGAGAGAGAGAGAGGAGAGAGAGAGAGAGAGAGAGAGAGAGAGAGAGAGAGAGAGAGAGAGAGAGAGAGAGGAGAGAGAGAGAGAGGAGAGAGGAGAGAGAGAGATACCTACAATTATAAGTACGAGACAACCTCACTAAAGCCATCTTGAGAGAGAGAGAGAGAGAGAGAGAGAGAGAGAGAGAGAGAGAGAGGAGAGAGAGAGAGAGAGAGAGAGAGAGAGAGAGAGAGAGAGAGAGAGAGAGAGAGAGAGAGAGTTCCATTGCAGATATCCACCTGGGGGTGAACGGGCCATGTTGGGCCCGTAGGTAAGTTGATTGGGAGCTGGAACAATTCTGCAAAAATTAAGAACATTTTCAAATTGTTTTTAACGGGGTTGGAAGCCTTGGTTTGAAGGGAAGAGGAAAGTTTGGAGGGAATAGTGGTGAAGAAGGGAGAGTTGATGGTGCCCCATGAACGCTTTTGACCCTTGGGGGAGCACCAGGAAGGAGGGTAAAGGGGGAGGTAGGAAAGACAAAAAACAAACTTATGAATATAAAAAAATGAAAAATAAATTGATGAACAAAATTTAGTAAGAAAAGGTGTGATGCCGACATGGCTGGGCATCAAAGCAGGGGTGACGGCTTTGCCAATGCTGATAGCCCTGTGGTAGTGGTGAAGGATGTCGGTGATGATTCTCACATTGTCTCTGGGGTGCTTCTTCTTAATAGTCTATAAGGCACATTTGGAGTCAGTGGGAATGAGGGCATGGTCAGTTTCTTGTTGAGTGAAAAAGTTGAGGGCATTGGTGATGGCTACCAGATCAGTTTGGAGTGAGGTGCAGGAATTTGACAATCTCCAGGAATCTAGATGATCTTCAGTGATGAAGTCAGCAACTGAGGTGGTGTAGATGATTTGGGAATTGTACCTGCTCCACCACTGGATTTTGTCCTTATATATATTTTTGAAGACAAGCGGGTTGACTGAGCTCTAGGGGTTGCCAGGAAGTTTGATCTTTATGTCAAGCAGCTGGTCATCCCATGGAGGGGGGCATCAGAAGTCAGGGTGTGGAGTGTCCAGGTTCTTGGATAGGATGTTCTCCTTGACTCCTAAGGCCTTCAGCTTAGCACAAACCTTGGCTGCCCAGGTCCTTTTGGGGAGGTCCGGGTGTTAACCAAGGGCTAGGTAAAGTTAGCACTGGTGAGGCAGAGACATTGTGCCATTGTGCTTTTGGCTACTCTGAGGGAGTCTCTATAAAGATTTATTCTTTAGCAGCAGGAGATTGGATTCTAGCTTAGGTTTTCTATTTTTGTCCACATGGGAGCTCTAACATGGTCTGCATAGCATTATTTTGGTTGACCTTGATCTTTGCCCATCGTCAATCTTCTAGGAGCCAAAGGGTGGGACAAGCTTAGTCCACAAGGCTCCGTATAGCTTGCATGTAAACAGTTTTAAGGAAATTGAAGGTTTTCGCTGTCGTAAATGCTTGATAGTTGCCATAGTAAGGACAGGCGCAGTTTGCAGTTGTCATGCAGGTATTGTATCTCAGGTTCAAAGGAGAGTGGACTGTCAATGTATACCCCAGGTAAAGGTGCCTAGTGACCTAGTCCATGAGGTCGTTATTTACGATCAATCTTGTGTTTTGTCTTTACTGGCAGATGGGAAGCACCTTACTTTTGAGGGCATTTATTTTAAATCCAAGGGAGATGGAGGCTTGGTAAATCTTGTTGAGACATAGCTGGGTCATGTTAAAAGACCTATCACCTCTTGTGACAAGGGCAAAGTCATCTGCATAGTAGAATATCTTGGCCCTGGGAGGCAGCTTAATGTCCTAATCTTTTCCAGGAGACAGTTGAAGAGGAAAGGACTAAGAATACTGCCTCGAGGGTCCCATTTTTGTGTTGGTTTGTAAGAGGAGTAGTGGCCTTGCACTTTCATTTGAACGCTGTGGTGTAGTAGACTTAGCTTGATCCAGGAGAGAATGTTCCCTTTGACCTGTGTGTCCACTAGGGCAGAGAGTATGGCAGGCCCATTGACTAGTTCGAAAAACTTCTCTAGATTGAGGAAAACGACGAAACCAAGGCGGTTGTTTATGAATGATAGCAAGGATGCTATGCATTCGGTAGTGCCTAAGCCCAGTTGATAGGCAAACATGTCCTCGTGGAAAGTTGGGCACTTCCAGCATAGCCTGTTAAGTACCATCTTCTTGGCTGTTTTGCTCTAGCAGCTTAAGAGGGATATAGGGCATGGGTTATCTGAATCATTGGGTTTAGGGATGGTTTGAATTTCAGCCTTGTTCCATGAAGCTGGTCTGATTCTCTGGGTGTAAGTGCAGTTTATAAGCGAGAGTAGAGCGAGTTACCCCTAGGGCCCAAGATTCTGAATCATCAAATACATGATTCTGTTTGTCACAGCTCAACCAGGGTAAAGAGGGTGTTGCCGAGGTCCTCAGTATTGATGGCTTCTTCAATTTCTTACCATCTTACAGTGATGAGACCCTGTAGAGTTCTTCTAGTCATGATGGGGAGCTGAGTGGAGTTGACTCTCTCAGCAAATTTGAAGAAGAGCTCCTCTGCTTCCCTGCTGGGGTCTTTGTGTGGGATGCTTTTTGGAGTTCTTAGATTGGCAAAGTAGTTGATATCCCACCGCATTTGGCCCACAGAGGAGATGGCGTCTAGTGTGCAGCACTATTCAAACCATTTTTTCCTTTTGATTTCTTTTGTCTCTTCATGGACGTGTTCTTTGACTTCCTGGAAAGTACAGAAAAAGTCTTCAGTGGGGTAGTTTCTGTGGCCTATTCGGACGACGTTGAGTCGGTGATTGATTTCTTTGACCCTAACATGGTAGTACCACCTGTCCTGGTGGTTTGTTTGTCTTTGCTTGCAAAGGAGGATAGAGGAGTCAGCTGTGGCTTGCGAGACATTGACTAGTTCAGCCTTAGCTTGATCAATGTCCCCTGATGGTATGTATGCTGAATACCAATTGCTCAGGTGCTCCCGGAATCGGCCCCAGCTTGTCTTCTTGAAATTCCATCGAGGAGGTGGAGTGGGAATCTGGAAAGTTTCTGGAATCGTCAGTTTGAGGTGGATCCCACAGTGGTCGCTCATGACTTGAGGGTGTATGCCCCAAGCAGCGACTTGCTTTAGAGAGTTCGAAATAAGGGTTAGATCCAGAATTCCACCTCACTTGTGAGTTGGCTCGTGGTCATTGAGCATAATGATGCTTTCTTGGTCGTCCAGAAGACTCATGATGTGTCTGCTTGCTGCGCAGGTGGTGGGAGAGAGAGATAGCGACATTTATAAGTAAGAGACAACCTCACTGGACCCATCTTGAGGTATATATATATATATATATATATATATATATATATATATATATATATATATATATATATATATATATATATATATATATATATATATATATAGAGAGAGAGAGAGAGAGAGAGAGAGAGAGAGAGAGAGGAAGTATTCGAAAGAGGAATTTAATAGTCTCTTGAGAACATTATATGTGCAACCTTGTTGAGGCATATATATATATATATATATATATATATATATATATATATATATATATATATATATATATATATATATATATATATATATATAAACCCAGCCGCTGAGGAGGCAAGCCTGCCTCAACTTGGTGCCGGTCCCAAGCCCGGGAAAATGGGGAGGGTTGCCGGCAGGAAGGGCATCCGGCCATAAAAATCTTGTCAAAACCAAAATATGGCCAGTACAGATAACGAAAATAGTCACCATACTAGAGCGTTCCCCTTAAGCGACGCGTTGGGCCTTCGCCTGACCCCTCCGGAAAGACAGCAAGGGTCACCCAGTCATGGGCAGGCTGGCTTAAAGAGGCAAGGTCAAGGGAGAGTGTCAGCTGAGGTGCTGCGGATGGGCACTCTTAATGTGGGGACGATGACTGGGAAGGGGCGAGAATTGGTGGACCTGATGGAGAGGAGGAGAATTGGAGTGCTGTGTGTGCAGGAGACCAGAGAAAGAAAATAAAGCAAGGGAACTGGGTGAGGGTTGCAAATTGTTCTATATTGGAGCAAATGAGGAAGGGAGGAATGGTGTAGGAATAATACTATCCAAAGGCCTGAAGGAAAGCTTACTTGGTGTGAATAGAAAGAGTGACAGAATTATGAGTTTAAAGCTGGGACTGGGAGAAATGGTAGTCAAAATGGTCTGTGTCTATGCCCCACAAAATGGTTGTACAGCAGAGGAGAAGGATGTATTTTGGGAGGAGATGGATCAGGAGCTTCGAACAATTCCTATAAGGGAGAGGGTAATTTTGGGAGGAGATCTAAATGGCCACTTGGGAATTGGGAGGGCTGGGATAGGTAGAGTTCATGGGGGCTGGGGAGTGGGCGGGAGAAATGAGGGGGAAGAGAGAGTGATTGATTTTGCAGTGGCATTTGATCTGGCATTGGTCAACACATTCTTTGAGAAAAAGGAAAACAGATTGATTACAGACAGTAGTGGTGGGAGGGAGAGCCAAATAGATTTATTGTTGTGTAGGAGAGACCATCTGAAGGAGATTAGCAACTGTAAAGTAATAAATGGGAAGAGTGTAGCAGTGAAACATAGGATAGTAGTAACTGATTGCAGGCTCAGGAAATGTAGGAAAAATAAGAAGCCGAAGATGGACCCAAAGATAAAGTGGTGGAGATTGAAAGATGCAGAGCTGAGAGCTATGTTTAAGAGAAGAGTGTTGGAAGCGATAAGGTTGCATAATGTACAAGAATGGTGGACAGAGAATAGTAAGGTGATTTTGAGGGTTGGTGAGGAGGTACCTGGAAAGTCATCAGGAAGGAAACCCCCAAATGATAAAGAGTCATAGTGGTGGAATGAGGAAGTGCAAGAATGCGTGAGGAACAAGAAAGAAGCTAAGAAAAAGGCAGATTTATCAGGCCTGGAGCAGGATAAAGAAGAGCATAAGCACGCAAAGAAGGAGACAAGGAGAGCAGTAGAAAAGCAAAGGCAGAGACATTGAATGAAGTCTATAAAGAGCTGGAAACACCAGGAGGAGAGAAAAAAATATGACGAATTGCCAAGGCCCGAGATGCTGCATCCAAGGACTTGACCCAAGTAAGACAAATAAAGGATAACCATGGAGTAGTCCTAGCAGAAGAGGATGAAATAAAAAGCAGATGGGAAACTTATTTTGAAGGATTACTAAATGAAGAGAACCCAAGAGCAGTATTTGAAGATGGACTTCAAAATGAAGTAGTTACAACAACAGTGGCTAGAAGAGAGGTAGAGTGGGCAGTAAGGAAAATGAAAAATGGAAAGGCAGCAGGACCTGATAAGATGTCAGTGGAGGTATGGAATAGTCTTGGAGAGGAAGGCATAGATAGCTTGTGGGATTTAACGCAAAAGATCTTTAGTCAGGAAAAGATGCCAGAGGAGTGGAGAAGAAGCTTAATCATCCCAATCTATAAATGGAAGGGAGACATTCAGGAGTGTGGAAACTATAGAGGTATAAAGTTGTTAAGTCATACTATGAAGATATGGGAGAAGATCATAGAGAGGAGACTCAGAGAGGTAACGACAATTGGGGATAAACAGCTTGGCTTCATACCTGGAAGAGTAATAGTAGATGCCATATTTGCCTTGAGACAAATAATGGAAAAGCATCGGGAGAAAAAGAAAGGACTGCATATGGTCTTTATTGACCTGGAAAAGGCATATGATCGAGTACCACGTCAAGAGGTGTGGAGGTGTATTAGAAAAAAGGGAGTACCCAAGAAATATGCAAGAATCATCCAAGATGTGTATGAGAGGGCAGAGGCAAATGTTAAGGGCAGTGTGGGCTTGACGAAAAGTCTCTCAGTAAGTGTCGGTCTGCATCAAGGGTATGCTTTGAGTCCATATCTATATGATCTGGTCTTGGATGTAGTGACCCAGAGTATTAGAGATCAGTCACCATGGTGTATGCGCTTTGCAGATGACACTGTACTGTGTAGCAACAGACGAGAGGTAGTGGAGGAGAAGCTTGAGGAGTGGAGAAGAGTGATGGAGGATAGAGAACTGAAAATCAACAGGAAGAAGACAGAGTACTTGAGGTTGAGAGATGATGAGGATGAGGAGGTCAATTTGCAGGGGGAGGTGTTGAAAAGAGTTGAAAAGTTCAAGTATATGGGATCAACAGTAGCAGAGGATGGTGACCTAGAGTCAGTAATAACCCACAGAATACAAGCGGGATGGAAGAACTGGAAGAAAGTGTCTGGGGAGCTGTGCGACAGGAGAATAGGGATTAAGTTGAGGGGTAAAGTGCATAAGACAGTTGTGAGACCTGCAATAATGTATGGAGAAGAGACATGGGCAATAAAGAAGACACAAGAGAAAAAACTGGATGTGGCAGAGATGAGGATGTTGAGATGGATGTGTGGGGTGACAAGAAGCGATAAGATAAGAAAAGAGGTACTTAGAGATACCTCAAAAGTTAGAGAAATATCAGATAAGATACAAGAAAGTAGACTAAGATGGTATGGTCATGTCGTTAGAAGGGATGAACAGTATGTTGGGAGGAGGGTGATGGAAATGGATATACAGGGTTGGAGAAGGAGGGGGAGAACAAAGCGTAGGTGGATGTATTGCATCAATGACGACCTGAGGTCTAAAGGTTTGTTGGGTGATGAGGTATGGGACAGAAACAAATGGAGAAAACTGGCCAGAAACATCGACCCCACATAAAAGTGGGAAAAGATGTAGACGAAGAAGATATATATATATATATATATATATATATATATATATATATATATATATATATATATATATATATATATATATAAAGTTTAAAGTTTGCCGGTGTTTCAGTTCCGATATCCATCTGAGATGCTCCTCGGAACGTCAGCCGAGGCAAGCCCCAACCCCCCCACTGTGGTGCCCATCCACAGCAAGTAACCTTCCCATATATATATATATATATATATATATATATATATATATATATATATATATATATATATATATATATATATATATATAGGATAGATAGATAGATAGAGAGAGAGAGAGAGAGAGAGAGAGAGAGAGGAAATTTAGTTGCTTGAAAATATTAAATGTGCATTATCCAAACTTATTTAGCAGTCAACAGGTATTGACTCCTAATGCGTGTCAGTGTCAGTGAACATGCAGTCATGAAGTAATCTGGAAACACCATTCATATTTTGGATAATACCATATTTCAACGTTAAAGGAAGGCTTACGTGTTCGTATCTGATCATTGCACTAAATACTGTACTTTACTGCACAGCTTTTTACTTTCGCTACAAAGCAGTCAAGAATGAGCCGTTTAACAGCTTGAAGGAAAAAATAAAGCAATATATGAATACATATTATTCCCTCTTCTTCGGCAGGTTTCTTCAATAGTTGTGTACAATTATCCTGAAATGATTATTGAATATGCATGTGTAT